>SZWC01002243.1:173493-200808 GCA_023375785.1 Penium margaritaceum
CCCCCCCCCAAATGATGTGAATGGAAGAAAAAAATATTTTTTGAAAACAATGTATAATAAATTAAATTTCAAAATCAAAATTGAACTAAATAATCTGTTTGGAGGCCTCATATTTTCAAAAACATCAAGTGTGCGCATTTAAACACATGAAAGTACATGGAGTAACATAAATCATGCATACACCCGAGCATATACAGATATATACATAATTATAGAAATTTATTTAAACCAAATTTTCACCTGATAAATTGAAGGTCGATCCACGTTTTATAACATACACAAGTCGTAAATCTTTGCCTTTCAGCATTTCCTTCACTACATTCATGGCCCAACAAACAAAGACCTCCAGAATCATCCAAATTAACCAAGGAAATTTCATCCGAATTTCCCAGACTCTGTGGCTCCACTAGATTCCAAATGAGTCTACTCAATTGTCATGAGTCGAACCACCTCCTACAAGTATTAACAAAACTTTTCATATCTTCCTCAATCTTTCGGTCATCGTTGCGTGAAGTCACAGTGGATTCATAATTCTATCAATTTATTCCTTGATAGTCTAAGAAGCTTCACATTTCTTCGCATGAAAGGCCACTCCAACAAGGCATCGCACTGTTGTGATAATGGTCATTTGTATAGCTTACTCTTACCACTTTGCCGTTTACATGCTCGTGCACATGGTTGATGCAAACCTAGCGGGGGCCGGAGCATTGACGGGTGGTGGCTCCACTCACAAGCAGCTGCCGGATAGCTGTGAAGACGTCACGTGTGCTTGCTGGAATGGAGTGTAGTTTTTCTTGTAGTTGCTTGAGTTTTCTTAGAGGACTGGCTTCTAAGCCCAATATGCATGTTTTGCATTGTCTGTCCACTGATCGATGCCAGACCTGTACATGTGACCAGTTGTAGCGTCTGGCTCAAGATAATGCATGTCTAGATTCAGACGATGTCGCGTTTGAATACCTCTGCACAAGGTTGCGGCCAAAATAGTGGTTTTGGGCTTCATTAAGGACAAACTGACACTACCGCTTGCGTCACCCGTCGTGCGCCGTGGTAGGTATTATGCTGTGTACTTGTCAACTGTCGTTTCTCTCTGCACTACTAAGCTATTGGAGCTTATGAGACTTCGCCCATCTCCCTAGCCTGACTCTTGCAGTTCCGTGCACTTGCTTGCTTGCTACTGAGCCAGTTGATTGGACAGTGTCGGTACGTTCGCAACAGTAACGCTAGGAATCTTCCAAGCAATTTCTCATGGTGTCAGAGCAGCAAGATCCCTCTCGCTGAGCTACGTCGTAGAGACGTAGCATTAGCAGTAGCATGAGAGTCACTATCGCCGCCGCATGGGACCTATTCCAACCGACGTTAGTATGAGCGAAGTCACCACGCAATGACCACCATTGTAGCAAGAGGACTTGTGGCAATGACGAGCTCCAGCAGCCAAGCCCTGTAGTAGCATTAGAACCGGGTGGGAGCAGCAGCATCGGGTGGGAGCAGCAGCACCAGGTGGCAACAGCAGCCGTGTCTCGCTACCAACATGCACAGAAGAAAAAGGGGGAGGAGGATCTGCTCGAAAGAGCAACTTGCGGCACCGGTTACGAGTAGTTGCAGCATGCAATGGCGGCAGCACCTTGCAATAACAGCGACATGAGCAACCGCGAGCAAGAATAAAAGCGTAATAGCAACACTAGCAGTAACAACGCAATAGCAACATTGCAGGCACTGCAACAACATCACCAACCACAGTAGAGGCAGTTATACTGTAGCAACGGCAGCGGCTACAGCAGCGCGGCAGTAGGTGCAGAGGCCATAGCAGCAGTAGAGCTGCCTTAGCAATAGCTTAGGCGTGCGCAGCACTGTAGCTGGACATAAGTGCTACTACACAATGGAGCTGCTGCGTAGCACTGCTCCGTAGCTGCACAGAAATTGCGCTACACTACTCAGGCCAGCGCAGCATTGCGCATGCCTACGCAACCCCTTCGAAGCTACTAGAAGGGGATGATGTAGTCACCGCACAGGTCACGCGGAGTCCGCGTGGCTAGAAAAATAGACACAGTTGGCGTAAAAGAGGCCAGCTTAAAGAAACACTAGCATTTTTTCGGTAGCGTAAAGAACATCGACGTCATCATCAGCTGTGTTGATGTGAGCATTTTTTAGATAAAAACGTCAATGTATCTCAACATTTTAACTCCTCGAGAAATGCCGTCGGTTCTCTGGTCGCAATGTTTCGACGTTTGACCCCATACAGAGCACTACAATGCGGCCGGTGCGTGACAAGGGGATAGGACTAGGAGATCCTTCCTCTTCCTTCGCTTCGGGCATTGTGAGTCAACTGTCTCAGTCACTTGTCGGTCGCAAGACAAGATACATCATCCGTAGTTCACCACGTTGCACCACATTACGGAGTTACTATGGGGCCTTTCAGGGGCCTCTCAGTAGCCACCAGGATGATCTACTCGAGCTGTACCATCCATTCAGCAATCTAAACGCTACACAGCACCGTGGCCTCAGCACCCCTCATCACAGGTTGACACGTGGGATGAGGAGGACATAGATGATGACACATGCGAGAACAAGGTTTTTTGCTTGAGGAGCACATCTGTGAGCTACGTACGGGGTTTTAGCCTTTCACTCCGCCACCTTTTTGCCGTGAGGATCGGACACGTCGTTTAGCAGCATTAACTTTTAGCGGGGTTTCACTCACTGGTGGGCTCCCTATACCCCGTCCACCGTCTCCTGAGCCTGAGGTTGCCTTCCCCATGGAGCGGCGACTTAAGGACTTTGAGACACCTCCACCCTATTGTGGTAGCAAAGAGGGCTTTCTTTGCTGCGAGACCTTTCTTCAGTACAGAGCCAATTTTGAGGGCGTCTGGCCTTACTACCACAACCAATTTCAGACCCCCCGCGCTCACCAGGTCCGGACATCAACGAAAGCGATGCTTGATCTCTTCTACGCCATGCCGCAGGAGACTGTGGTCGACTTCCGACCCTTCTTGGGTAAGACTGGGATCGGGACTAAAGCAGATCCGCGCTAGGGTTAGGAGCTGGCCCTGACACTTCTCGGTGCGAACACCCATGCCACAAGGGCGGCCCGACTACGTGAGTTTCACTCACTCCATCAGGGTCCCACAGAGCTTGCAGCAGAGTATTGGAGGCGCACAATATGTCTTTACACGCGTTTTGGGCATAATGGAGGCACACTATTAAGGGCACTCGACAAAATCATGATGGGGGCGCACTTCGACCACATGAAGCTCTTTACGCGACTCAACCGTGTAGCTCTCTCTGAGTTGTAGGAGTCACTATAGCTACTTCCTCGGGTCCATCGGTACTCCCTCCAGGCCACATCGACTCATGAGATTCCCATCGCCCATAAGCAAAGTCCACTCGTTGCAGTTGTGACCGCTACCCCTCCTACGCCTCTGTCCCAGCTCACTAGTCTGACCTCCACCACTTCCACCTCCTCCTCTACCCTGAACAGCCACACTTAAGGCGTTGTAGCGGTCGCACAGGTGAAGAAAGGGAAGAAGCCATGTGGGAAGGGACAGCACTAGCAGCAGCAGCCGGCGTATAGTGGCATTGGACGCTTTTTCTAATGCTACAATTCTGAGGTTCTCATCGCTATATGGAGCGTGAGCAGCCCCTTGACTGGACTCGGATCATGCGCAGCCTTCAGGCGGCACACATCCAGCGTATTTCCTTGAGTGCCACATGGACACGGCACGTCGCGACCACAACTGTAGTAGATGGATCCGTTTCACCAGGCAGCAGTAGTGATATGGACCCTCACGATCGCACAACCACAGAGCTTCGTTAGCTGTTGGCGCTTTGTACTCAGGGAGGTGCGAGTGTGTTGTCACATTTGAATGGTCTCGAGACAGCTTGTTTGACAATCTCTGTTGCCCGTGATAATGCTTGTGGTGGAGCTCAGTTGGCTTGCGATGAGGATGAGCCAGACAATACCGACTTGCTTGACAAGTCACAAATCCGTACTGCTCGTCGTTTTCCTGAGTCCTTTGCTATGCGTCCACTAGAGGCAAAGTAGTCTGTGGCCTGTTTCTTAGTGTCGTCAAGTGGTCATGAGCACAATGGCACTTGGATTATTGAATCTGGTGCCACCTATCACATGACCTGTCGTCGTAATGACTTTGTTGTGCTCGGTCACGTTACGTCCGTTCTGTCCGTTCACACAGGGTCTGGTCAGTCGTTGCCTGTGCAAGGAGTTGGGGTTTTGTGGTTTGATGCTCTGTCTAGCCCCTTGTGCATTTATGATGTCCTCTTTGTCCCTACTATTGAGATCAGCCTCCTCTCTATTCGTGCATGCACTAGGATGGGTCTCATTGTTGAGCTCTCTACCGACTCTGCCACAGTGACTTCTCTTGACACACGTGCTATCGTGCTTCATGCGGCTGCTGTTGATGACCTCTATCATGTGTCTCATTGCATTCCCTCTACTTCTTCTCCCCCTCTCTCTCCTGCACGTGTGTTTGTCACTAGTGTTTTCTCCCATGAGCATTAGCGCATGCTACATCGTTGCCTCTGCCATGTGAACTCCAATATTCTGTCCAAGCTCATTCGAGATCAGGCAACCCTTGGTCTTGATGCGGATTCCTTTGAGAAGCCGCCCAAGACCAACTTTCTTCTTTGCGTGGAGGGTAAGATGCATTGCTGCTCTTACCCTGGCTCCTCCTTTACGGCACTGCACCCACTAGAGTTGGTCCACTCGGACCTTCTCNCTCTCTATTCGTGCATGCACTAGGATGGGTCTCATTGTTGAGCTCTCTACCGACTCTGCCACAGTGACTTCTCTTGACACACGTGCTATCGTGCTTCATGCGGCTGCTGTTGATGACCTCTATCATGTGTCTCATTGCATTCCCTTTACTTCTTCTCCCCCTCTCTCTCCCACAGGTGTGTTTGTCACTACTGTTTTCTCCCATGAGCATTAGCGCATGTTACATCGTTGCCTCTGCCATGTGAACTCCGATATTCTGTCCAAGCTCATTCGAAATCAGGCAACCCTTGGTCTTGATGCGGATTCCTTTGAGAAGCCGCCCAAGACCAACTTTCTTCTTTGCGTGGAGGGTAAGATGCATTGCTGCTCTTACCCTGGCTCCTCCTTTACGGCAATGCACCCACTAGAGTTGGTCCACTCGGACCTTCTCGGTCCTCTCCCTAACGAGTCCCTCTCTGATCGGGGTTGATATGTTCTGACCTTGACTAATGACGTAATCCGGAGGCGGTGGGTGTACAGCCTTCGCCACAAGAGCAATGTCGCACTGACGGTCCACGTGTGACTTGTGATGGTCGATTGTCAGTGTTCACACCCTGCACACGTTCCGCTCAGATTGTGGTGGCAAGTTCTTAGGCGAGATGGATGCCTACTTTGTTGAGCATGATATTTTTCATGAGCGCTCCACCCCTGCTACACCACAGTAGAATGTTTTGTCTGTGCATTGGAACCGTACCATGGAGGATGCGGTTCGCACCATGCGGTCTATGTGCAGTCTTCCGGAGTTAATTGAATTTGAGGGCTTCTCCTACATGACGTGGGTCTAGAGTCGCTCGCTACACGGTCCGCTTCCATACCATGTCACCCCGAGTTTTGGTTCGACCATCGTGTTGATTTCCATCTCGCCCATGTTTGGGGGTTCCTCACCTGCATACGGTACATCGAGGACCAGCAAGGGACCAAGGTCTCACCTCGGGGATGCATGTGTACCTTCCTCGAAATCTCCCCGCGGTCCAAGGCCGGGCGCTTTTGGGACCCTGCTCGCCATCGCATTGTCTAGTCTCCGGACGCTCTCTTCTTTGAGGCTTTCACGTACCGTGACTTCTCGAGTATTATGTCACAGGCCGCTGACCACGATCTTAAGTGTGTGGCCTCATGGTGGATGGAGGAGTCTTGTCTTGCGGATGGGTCCGTCCGGGCCCCCTCATCTGCGATCCGGTCTCATGCTGTTGACGATCCGGCCATCGTGGCCGTGGGTCGAGTCGGCTCATCAGTTCCCTCTAGCACACCTGATCCCATGCCTATGTCAGACACCTCTGGCACACATGATCCCGTGCCAGTGTAAGTCCACTCTGACACACCTGATCCCGTGCTAATGTCAGTCCCCTCTGGCACACCTGACCCCGTGCGAGCATCACTCCCATTTGGCACATCCGATCTCGTGCCAGTGACAGTCCCCTCTCTCAGACCCACTCCTGTGCATGCACTATTTTCCCCAATGGCTATGGTCCACCCGTAGCCTGAGGTGAGCCCCTCAGCGTCGTACTACTCCTGCGAGCTCGGTGGTCGTCTCCGACCACTAGCCTTGAGGGCTATGTGCACTGCTTACTCAACACCTAAATGCCCGATTCGTAGTGTTCAGTGTGGCGAGCCTGGCATGAAGGCCCTTAGCTTGAGTATCTAGGAAGAATACACTGAGGTGCATTCAGCATGTCCTGTTGGCCACGAGTTGGTGTCTCAAGAGTTCTTGGCCGCTTGCGATGCCATATCTGACCCTGTCGTTGTCGGACTGAGTTTTGAGGCGTGTGTCTTAGCCACTCGGAGCTGTCCCTCGATGACGCCTGATCCAGGCACGTTAAAGGAGGCACTTTCAGCTCAAGATGCAGACTTGTGGCACGCTGTTTATGAGCATGAGTTGAGAGCCACCTGTTAATACGATGCCTATCCGCTTGTTGACCTCCTGCATGGGCAGAAGGCTATACAAGCCAAGTAGGTCTTTCAAAAGAAGTTGCAGCCTGATGGCACACTGAATGGCTACAAGGCTCGCTTGACGGTGAAGGGGTTCTCGTAGGTTGAGGGTATAGATTTCACTGACACCTTTGCACCCGTTGGCCGCATGACCACTGTTCACGCTATGATTGGAGTTGTTGCTCATAATGACTGTGAGCAGCACCAGATGGATGTGAACAACACGTTCCTCCATGGCACCTTAGAGGAGGAGATCTATTTGGTCCAGCCACCTGGATGTGAGGTTGGTGACAAGTTCCAGCCATTGCGCAAGGCCTTGTATGGTTTGAAACAATTTCCCAAGTGTTGGAACTTGGAGATCACCGGTACACTGAAACGTGTTGGTTATGTGCCGAGTTATGTTGGCCTGTCTCTCTTTCTTAAACTGACAGCTGAGAGCTTCACTGCCATCTTGGCCTACGTGGATGACCTCTTGATTGCGTCTCCTTCTATGGAGGTCGTGCAGGAGGCCAAGGCAGTCCTTCAGGCTGCCTACAGGATGAAGGACCTTGGTCCCACAATTGTGCTTCTTAGGATGGAGATTGTGCGTAATCGTTAGTGGAAAAAACTCTGGTCATATAAGGCACATTACGCCCGCATTCTAGGGGAGCGGTTTGCTGACCTCCTTGGTGCAGTTCCCAAAGCCTCAACTGCCATCACACCTGACGGGCAGGATGCTTTGAAGGTGGATGATCTTGGAGAGTTAGGGGAGATAGTGGACATCACCCTGTACTTCCGCCTGATTGGCTCATTGATGTACTCGACTACTATCACATGACCCGACATTGCCTTTGCCATCAACCTCCTTCCACAGTTTTCATAGTGTCCTTGGGCGAGAGCCCTTTGCGCAGCTGTGCGAGTGGTACGGTACGTGGTCTCCACACCGTACCTCAGACTCTGCTTTTGATGACAGTGTTCCGTGGTATTCAACGGCTACACATACAGTGACAGGACGTGGAGTCCTGATGCACGAAGTCGGACAGGCTACGTGTTCGTCCTGGGTGGTACCACTTTGTCGTGGCATAGTGGCAAGCATGGTTGTATGGCATGTAGCTCATTAGAGTCTGAGTATGTTGCTCTGGGGGCTGGGGTTGCGCAGGTGGTGTGGCGACAGAGTCTCTTTCCTGATTTGAGTCATTATGTGCCTTGATTCGTTCTGTGCTTTGACAACGAAAGTGCTCTTTCCACTACAGAAAAATCAGGCATCTTTCATGCATGAACGAAGCACATTGCTGTTGAGCATCACTTTGTGTGTGATCTTGTGGAGTGACAAGTGATCTCTACCATCTCGGTCGGCACGGACATGCAGCGGGCTGACTTCTTGACCAAGGCACTTGCGCGCAGTAAGTTCATAGGGGCCAATTGGTCTGTCGGGCTTCGCCCCTTTCCTGAGAGTGGATGAGAGTGGGGTGTGTAATCATGGACTGTTGAGCATGTTGTTGTGTACCTATGTCAGTTCTACACGTGTATGGACATGCGTGCAATCGGGTCATGGGGGAGTGTTGTGGTGTGAGTCATTTAGACAGCTTACTGTGACCACTCGGCCGTGCCCATGCTCGTGTAGATCCCTGATGTGGACCTAGCTGGCGCCGGAGTACCGATGGGTTGTGGCTCCACCCACAAGCAGATGCCAGACGGCTGCCATGATATCCCGTGTGCTTGCCGGGATGCTCTCCACTTTTTCTACAATCGGTAGAGTTTTTTCGGTGGACTGGTTTTTGAGCCTGATTTGCATGGTTTGCATTCTCTTTCCACTGATTGATGCGTGGCCTGTGCGTGTAATCAGTCATAGCGTCTGGCTTAAGATTATGCATGTGTAGGTTAAGACAGTTTTGCGTTTGGATATCTTTGCATAAGGTTACGGCCAATATAGTGGTTTTGGGCCGGTTTTGGGACAAGCTGACACTGCCGCGTGTCTCACCCGCTGTGTGCCGCGGCAGGTATTTATGCTGTGTACTTGTTAGTTATCATTTCTCTCTGCAATACTAAGCAATTGGAGCTTATGAGACTTTGCACGTCTCCCTAGCCTGACTCTTGCTGTTCTTTGCACTTGCTTGCTTGCTAGTAAGCCGGTTGAATGGACAGTGTCGCCATATGAGCAATAGTAAAGATAGGAAGCTTTCTAGCATTTTCTCACGGCATTAGAGCAGTGAGACCCCTCTTGTTGAGCTCCGCTGTAGAGACGCAGCACTGGCAGAAGCAATGAGAGTTATTGACGTCGCTGTATCCTACGATCTGTTGCAACTGATGTTAGAAGGAGCAATTTCACCACACAATCATTACCACCGTAGCAAGAGGAGTTGTTGCATTGACAAGCTCCAGCAGCCATGCCGACCAGTAGCAGCAACACTACGTGGCAGCAGCAACACTGGGTGGCAGTAGTAGTCGTGTCTGGCTACCAGCGTGTTCATGAAAAACAATAGGGAGGAGAAGAAACTCAAAGGAGTAGCTCGCGGTAGCAACGACGGACAGTGGCAGCGTGCAACGATGATAGTAGCTTGCAATAGCGGCAGCATGAGCAATTGCGAGCAGCAATAGTAGCGTAGTAGCAACAGCAGAAGTAGTAGCAGCTTAATAACAGCATTGCAGCCGACGTAGGAATAGCAGCGATTACAGTAGTAATAACTGCACAACAATAGCTGCAGTGGCTACAGCAGTGCGGCAGCAGGTGCGGCGGCCATAGCAGTGGCAGTCCCGCCGTAGTAACAGTAGCGGGATTGTACAGCGCTACTGCTGGACACAAGTGCTTCTATACAGTGGTGCTACTGCGTAGCACTTCTCCGTAGCTGAGCAGAAATTGCGCAACACTACTCAGGTGTGCGCCACATTGCGCATGCCTACGTAGCCCCTCCGTAGCCGCCAAGAGGGGGTTATGCAATCACCCAATTGGTCATGCGGAGTCGGCGTGACTAAAGAAAAAGACACCGCTGGCGTAAAAGAGGCTAGTGTAAAGAAACACCAGCATTTTTTCACTAGCATAAAGAACGTTGACGTCATCATCAACTGTGTTGATGTGAGTAATTTTGAGGTTTAAACGTTATTGCATCTCAATGTTTCAAGTATTCAACAAATGTTATCGGTTCTCTGTTTGGAACGTTTTGACGTTTGACCCCATACCAAGCACTACATTGCCGCCAGCACGTGACAGGGGGAGAGGGCTAAGAGACCCCTCCTCTTCGTCCGCTTCGGACATTATGAGTCAACGATCTCAGTCACTCGCAATCAACGAGCTTTGTCATTTGCAGGACGAGATGCATCATCCGTAGTCCGACACATTGAACAAGATCACAGAGTTACTACACGGTCCTTTGGGGGCCTATTAGTAGCCACAAGGAGGATGTACTAGAGCTGTACCATCCGTTCGGTAGTCTAAACGGTACACAACGCTGTGGCCTCAGCACCCCTCATCACAAGTGGACATGTGGGATGATAGACATAGAAGATTACACACGTGAGCATGAGATTCGTTTGCTTGAGGAGCGCATCCCTGAGCTACGCACGAGGTTGGAGCCTCTCACTCGGCCACCTTCTTGCCATCAGGATCAGACACGTTGTTCAAGAACATTCACTTTTGGCGGCGTTTCGCTCATTGGTGGGCTCCCTATACCCCGTCCACCGTCTCCTAAGCCTGAGGGCGCCTTTCCCATGGAGCGACGACCGAAGGACTTTGAGACACCACCACCTCGTTACAATAGCGAAGAGGAATTCCATTGTTGGGTGACCTTACTTGAACATAGAGCCGATTTTGAGGGCGTCTGGCCTTACTACCACAACCAGTGTCAGACCCGCCATGCCCACGAGGTCCAGACATCAGTGAGAGCGATGCCCAATCTCTTCCATGCCATGCCGTGGGAAACTGTAGTCGACTTCCGACCCTTCTTGGGAGAGACTAGGACTGGGGCAAGAGCATTCCCGCTCCAGGGTTGGGAGATGGCCTTGACAGTTGTCGCTGTGGAGACCCATGCCACGAGGGTGGCCCGACTACGTGAGCTTCACTCACTCCATCAGGGTCCCGCAGAGCTTGCAGTGGAGTACTAGAGGCGCGCGACGTGTCTTTACACACATCTTGGGCATGGTGGTAGGATGCAGTTTTGGTTGCTCGACACCATCATGATGGGGGCGCACTTGGACTACGTGAAGCTCTTTATGGGCTTTGACCGTGTAGCTCTCTCTAAGTTGAAGGAGTCAGGATAGCTGCTTCCTTGGGCCCATCGTTACTTCCTCTAGGCCACATCAGCTCATGAGGTTGCCATTGCGCATCAGTAGAGTCCACTTGTTGCAGTTGTGACTGCTACCCCTCTTACAACTCTGTCCCAACTCACTATTCTGACCTCTACGGCTTCCTCCTCCTCCTCCTCTACCCCCAGCAGCCACACTCAAGGCACTGTACCAGCCGCATAGGGGAAGAAGGGGAAGAAGCAATGTGGGAGGGGACAGTAGTAGTAGCAGCCGGGGAGTAGTGGCAGTGGACGTTCTTTCCAATGCTACAATTGTGGAGGCACTCACTGCGATACGGAGCATGAGCAGCCCCTTGACTGGACTCAGATCATGCGCGACCTTCAGGCAACACACATCCAACGGACTTCCTTGAGTGCCACACGGACGCGGCATGTCGTGACCACAATTGCAGAAGACGCATCCGTTTCACTGGGCGGCATCGGTTATATGGACCTTTTGGACTGCACAACCACAGAGCTTTGTGAGCTGCTGATGCTTCATACTTAGGGAGGTGCGAGTGTGTTGTCCCATCGGTGTGGTTCCAAGATAGCTTGTCTGACTACATCTATTGCCCGTGATAATGCATGTCGTGGAGATCAGTTGGCTTGCAATGAGGATGGACCAGGCAGTACTGACTGGCTTGACAAGTCACAGATCCGTAATGTTTGTCGTTGTCCTGAGTCCCCTGGTATGCGTCGAGCAAAGGAAGAGTATTGTGTGGCATGTTGCTCTGTGTCGTTGAGTGGTCGTGAGAAGAATGGCACTTGGATCATTGACTCTGGTGCCACCCATAACATGACCTGTCGTCATAGTGACTTTGTTGTACTCGGTCCCGTTGCGTCCGTTCGGTCCATTCAAACAGGGTCTGGTCAGTCGTTGCTTATGCCGGGAGTCGGGGTTGTGCGGTTTGATGATTCATCTAACCCCTTGTACATTTCTGATGTGCTCTTCTCTTCAGATCAGCCTGCTCTCTGTTCATACGTGCACTAGGATGGGTCTCATTGTTGAGAGCTTCGCCGAATCTGCCACAGTGACTGCTCTTGACACACGTGCTATGGTGCTTCATGCGGTTATTGTTGATGACCATTATCATGTGTCTCGTTGCATTCTCTCTACTTCTTCTCCCCCTCTCTCTCTTGCACCTGTGTTTTTCACTAGTGTTCTCTCCCATGAGCAGCAGCACTTATTCCATCATCGCCTCTTCCATGTGAACTCGGATATTCTGTCCAAGTTGATTCAAATTTAGCCAGCCCTTGGTCTTGACGCAGCTTCCTTTCAGAAGCCACCTAAGACCAACCGTTCTTTTTGCGTCCACGGCAAGATGCATTGTTGCTTTCACTTTGACTCCTCCAGGCACTGCGCCCACTAGAATTGGTCCACTCGGACCTTCTCGGTCCTCTCCCTCTTGAGTCCCTCTCTAATCGGGGTCGATATGTTCTCACAATGACCAATGACGTCACCCGGATGCAGTGGGTCTACAGCCTTAGCCATGAGAGCGATGCCGCTCTGACGGTCGATGTACGGCTTGTGATGGCTGATCCTCAGTCTCGTCACACCCTGCACATGTTCTGCTCGGTTTTTGGTAGCGAGTTGTTAGGCAAGATGGATGCCTACTTTGTTGAGCACGATGTTTCTCATCAGCTTGCCACCCCTGCTTCACCACACCAGAGTGGTGTGTCTTTGCATTGGAACCGCACCATGGAGGATGCGGTTTGTGCCATGTAGTGTGAGTGCAATCATCCGGAGTCCTTTGCCTTTTAGGGCTTCTCGTACATGACGTGGATCTAGAACTGCTCGCCGCACGGTCCGCTTCCAAACCTTGTCACATTGTACGGGTTGTGGTTTGCCCATCGTGCTGATCTCCATCTCGCCCGTGTTTGGGGGTCCCTCACTTGCATCTGGTATATAGAGGACCAGCAGGGGTCCAAGGTCTCACCTCAGACATGCACGTGAACCTTCCTCGACATCTTCCCGTGGTCCAAGGCCGGGCGCTTTTAGGACCCTGCTCGCCATCGCATTGCCAAGTCTCTAGATTCTCTCTTCTTTGAGGCTTTCAAGTACCAGGACATTTCCAGCATTATGCCTCTAGTCGCTGACCACGTTCCTACGTGTGGCCTCCTGGTGGATGGAGGAGTCTAGTTTTGCGAATGGGTCCGTCTGGGCCCCCTCATCTGCGGTCCGGTCTCCGGCTGTTGATGATCCGGCCATCATGGCTGTGGGTTGAGTCACCTGATTAGTCCCCTCTGGCACACCTGATCCCGTGGCGGTGTTAGACCCCTCTCGCACACATGACCATGTGCCTGTGTCGCTCCCCCCACCCCTGATCCCATGCCATTGTCAGACCCCTCTGGTACACATGATCCCGTGCCAGCATTGATCCCCTCTGACACACCTGATCCCGTGCCACTGTCAGTCTCCTTTGGCACACCTGACCCCGTCCAAGCATCGATTTCCCCCATGGCCATGGTCCAACAGCCTTCTCCGCAGCCTGAGGTGAGGCCCTCAACATCGGGCTAGTCTTGCGAGCTCAGTGGTCATCGTCGACCACTAGCCTCTAGGGCTCGACGCACTTTTGACTCAGTACCTAGACGCCCAATTCATAGTGTTCAGAGCGGCAATCCTGGCACGAAGGCCCTTGGCTTGAGTGTCTAGGCAGACTACACTGAGGTGCATTCAGCATGTCCGGTCGGCCACGAGTCGGTCTCTCGAGAGTTCTCGGTCGCTTGCGATGTGGTAGCCGACCTTGTCGTTGTCAGACTGAGTTTGGAGGCGTGTGTCTTAGCCACATGGAGCTCTCCTTTGATGACGCCTGATCCGGGCACGTTAAAGGAGGCACTTTCAGCTCGGGATGCAGATTTGTGGTAAGCTACTTGTGAGGATGAGCTAAGAGCCATACGTGAGCACGATGTCTATGAGCTTATCGACCTTCTGCTTGGGCGGAAGGCTGTAGATGCCTTGTGGGTCTTTCCCAAGAAGGTGAAGCCTGATGGCACACTGGATTGCTCGAAGGCTCGTTTGATGGCCAAGGGGTTCTCGCAGGTTGAGGGTGTAGATTTGACAAACATTTTTGCACCCGTTGGGTGCATGATCACCGTTTGCAGTGTGTTCGGGGTTGTTGCTCATCACGACTGGGACCTGCACCAGATGGATGTGAACAACGCATTCCTCCATGGCGCCTTCGAGGAGGAGATCTACATGGTCCAGCCACCTGGATTGGAGGTCGGTGACAAGGTCTGGTGCTTGTACAAGGCCTTGTACGGTTTGAAACAGTTACTGAGGTATTGGAACCTTGAGATCACCGGTACACTAAAACGCGTTGGTTATGTGCCGAGTGGCGCTAACCTGACCCTATTTCTCAGATGGACAGCTGAGAGCTTCGCCGCTACCTTGGCCTCTGTGGATGAACTCTTGATTGCTTCTCCTTCTATGGAGGTTGTGAAGGAGGCCAAGGCAGTCCTTCAAGCTGCCTACAGGATGAAGGACCTTAGTCTTGTAGTTGTGTTTGTTAGGATGGAGATTGTGCGTGATTGTCAGCTGCGGACACTCTTGTTGCATGAGGTACCTTACGTTCGCGGGGAGTGGTTTGCTGACCTCCTTGGCTCCATAGCTTCCACCCCCATCACACCTGACGGGCAGGATGCTTTGAGGGTGGATGATTTAGTAGAGCTAGGGGAGATAGTGGAAATGACCCTGTACTTGCGCCTGATTGGCTTTTTGATGTACTCGAGTACTACCACACGACCCGACATTGTCTTTGTCGTCAACATCCTTGCACACTTTTCACAGTGTCATTGGGCAAGAGCCCTTCACATGGCTGTGTGAGTGGTGTGGTACATGGTCTCCACACCGTACCTCGGACTCTGCTTTTGATGACAGTGTTCGGTGGCTATCAAATGGTTAAACAGACAATGACTGGACGTGGAGTCCTGAAGCTCGTAATTGGACAGGCTACGTATTCGTATTGGGTGGCACCGCTGTGTCGTGGCACTGCGGCAAGAAGGGTTGCATCACACGTCGCTCATCAGAGGTTGAGTATGTTGCTCTTGGGGTTGGGACTGGTGAGGTGTTGTGGCTGTAGCGTCTATTTTCTGATGTGCGTCATTCTGTTCCTTGCATCGTTTTGTGTTGTGACAACCACAGTGCTCCTTCCATTGCAAGGAAATCAGGTGTATCTCATTCACACGCAAAGCACATTGCTGTTGAGCATCACTCTGTGCGTGATTTTGTGTAGCAAAAGGTGATCTCCTTCAGGGGGGTCGGCATGGACATGCAACGGGCTGACTTCTTGACCAAGGCACTTGCGCGCGGTAAGTTCATAGGGGCCATTTGGTCTGTCGGGCTTTGCCCCTTGCCTGAGAGTCGATGAGAGTGGGGTGTGTGAGCATGGAATGTTGAGCATCGTGCTGTGCACCTGTGTGAGTTCTGCACGTGTATGGACATGTGTGCCATCAGGTCATGGGGGAGTGGTGTGATGTGAGTCATTTAGACAGCTTACTGTGACCACTTGGCCGTTTCCATGCTCGTGCAGATCCCTGATACGGACCTAGCTGGTGCCGGAGCACTGACAAGCGGTGGCTCCACCCACCAGCAGCTATCAGACAGCTGCCACGGCGTCCCGTGTGCTTGCTGGGATGCTCTGCAATTTTTCTACATTCACTAGAGTTTTTTGGTGGACTCGTTTCTGAGGCCAATTTGCATGTTTTGCATTTTCTTTCCACTGATTGATGCCTGACTTTACGTGTGACCAGTCGTAGCGTCTGGATCAAGATTCTGCATGTGTAGGTTCAGACGGTGTTGCGTTTGGATACCTGTGCACAGAGTTGCGGCCAAAACAGGTGTTATGGGCCTGTTTTACGACAAATTGACACTACTGCATGCGTCAGCCGCCATGCGCCATGGCTGGTATGCATGCTGTGTACTTGTCAGTTGTCATTTCTGTCTGCATCACTAAGTTATTGGAGCATATGATTCTTTGCGTGTCTCCCTAGCCTGAATCTTGCGGTTCCTTGTACCTGCTAGCTTACTAGTGCACATGCTGACTGGACAGTGTTGCCACGTCAGCAGCAGCAAGATTAGGAAGCTTCCTAGCAGTTTCTCACACATGTGTTGCCCGAATCTAGTGCCTAAGACCTGGAGTAAGCCTCATTCTTGTTTCGGTACTTGGAAACATGTGCTGATATGTTCTGACACTTGTCATTGATTTTCCCAACTTATTGATCATCTACAGCTTGACAGTGTATACAAGTTCACCATACTGGTTTGAATCATCAAACTACTTGTTATAAGAACAAAATGATGCTAGAGGTGCAGCCAAAGTTTTCTTCTACGCAAAAACCTCGCACAAGTCTGTCTTTCTTTGTTGTATGGAAGATTGTAGACCTTGACACACAAACGGTAAATGCAGCAAGCACACCTAACGACAAGCACTGTTCAACCATGGAAGACTTCGACTATAGAGGGATAGGAGCAAGCGATCCAGGACACTATCCAAGTTGCCCAGGCAGCAGCAGTCACACGCTTTGTGGAAAACAACATGAAATGGACGAAGTCATTGCAAATCCATTGATGGACCCCCCCCCAAGCTTGGTGAACTCCTTGCCTCTACCAACGCCCATCGAGGTAACACCTTGCACGATGGGAAGCGGCACCGCAAACTGACTCACATTAATGAAGACATGTACTAGAAGTTGTTGGGAATCGAGAGCCTCAACTACCACGTGCTCCAATAACTCACCACAAGGATGGAGGATGGAAGAAATTTACGCATACTTGAAGGAGTGTTAACGAAGAGAAACAACCATCTCCAGAGTGAACTCCAAATCTGGCCCACACTCCCAGATTTTCTTGTTCCTGAGAACTCAATAGGAACAACGGTTCGGATGTGGTTCATGGACTCTGTGTTCCCTACATGAAGATCCTCAATCATGACAGAGGACACATGATCACAAAATTTGGCAACACTGCCTAAAATACTCAGATGTAGGAATCCAAATGCTAGAGACCCCGACACTAGAATTATTATAGTGGAGGATACCTTCACT
Organism: Penium margaritaceum; assembly: GCA_023375785.1. Lineage (NCBI taxonomy): Eukaryota > Viridiplantae > Streptophyta > Zygnematophyceae > Desmidiales > Peniaceae > Penium > Penium margaritaceum. Next base: position 190,483 of record SZWC01002243.1, read on the forward strand.
TCGATGGATATGGACACTTTTGAGGAAGCCAAGTCATATTTGGTGCAGCTATCTGAGGTGACAGCAGCATGTCCAAAGGGGGTGGGGAGTCATGAAAAAGGTCGAAGGAGTCAGCAAATGGTAGAGGGAAAGGTTAGAAGGAAAAACCCTTTCCCCGTTGGAACAATGTGCACCGACGGAATACCCATCTGAACGGCATGCAATGTTGGAGAAAAGGGTCCATGAGACAACCAATTTTGATGAGAAAAATGAGGACGATCATTGGCAATAGTGTTATGGGTGTAATCCATGGGTTGAGAAAGTCGCAAAGCGGTTTTGGCGTTACTAAACAGAGGGCTTTCTCAAAGTGTTATTAGCGATGAGATGCTTAAAACCCCTGTTGGAAGACAAACAAGGGGTTCTGGAAGGAGAAACCACCGACTTTGCAAACCACTGAGACTTCAGATATGGAAATTGTAGCATGTAGATGTTTTAGAACTAGCTCAATGAGCGGCCACATAATCATACTCGGGCGAGATTTCAAACAATTGCGCAATCTTGAAGTGGACTGGAACAACTACACATTCTACATCAGCGTATACATTATTTGGAAGAGCAAAGGAAGTTGCAGGGACCACAACATGATGATCCACAACACCCATTTTGCTCAATGTAGCTAAAATGTATCCTTGAGAAGAAGCTCATGCGCCACTCATTGACCTGGAATGAAGTGAATATGGCCTAATCGCAGCAGCTAATGCGACATAATGGACTTACTCATCTACCTACAGAGCAGTGAGATTTTTGGACATACTAGAAGAGTTTGCACCATTCATTGAGGAGTTCCAAGGTGTAATTCTTGAAAAACTGCCTCAAGGGAAACCTTTATAACATACTATAGACCACTAGATTGAGCTGAGGCCGGATAGCAAACAAAGTAAAGAAGATATGCAGGATGGGCGCTCATGAGCTGACAAAGCTAAAACAATAGCTGGAGTAGAAACCTGGGCAGGGTTTTATCTTCCCATCCACGTGATCATATGTAGCTTTGGTAAAATTTTCAAAGCAACAAAGCTACATATGATATAGATCAGTGAAATGCACATGTGCATGGAGTATCAAATATCAAATGTAACTACCATGAAGAACTGTCACCCTAAGCATATGAGCTTATTGACCATATCTAAGGAGCGAAACTTTGATCCAAAATTGACTGGAGGAGTAGTTTTCACCTGAGCTGCATATCTCATGAGGACATCGAAGACGGAATTCTGCACCTGCTGTGCACAATTTGAATTCATTGTTATTGTGTTCGGATTCACTAATGCAACTTGTATGACAGAAAGCAATCAACATATTTTGGGTTTGCCTCAACTAATTTCTTGTATTCTATCTCGGCGACATCCTTGAAGGTTTTCAAGTTAACTTTCCAGAAAAAAGTAAATTTGCGCCTTTGGTTTCCATTCAATTGAGTTTTTGGGCCTCATCATCAGCAGTGGACGGATCACAATGCATGCACAAAAGATGGTGGCACTCGCTGATTGGTAAATGCCGACCAACTTTGGGACTTCCAAGTGCTTCTAGGATTCTGCAACTAGTACTGTTGATTCGCATGAGATTATGCCAGAGTTCCTCTCTCCAATATCACAGGGAAACCACTAAATGGATTTAGGATAATAGGGTACAATAAAAATTCAACTCTTTGAAAAATGCTGTGACTTGGTGCTAGCCTTTCAGTTGAAAGGTCCAATGATGGATTATGATATGGCAACCGACACGTCCGATTGAGCAAGCAGAGCCATTCTCTTCAGGAAGATGGCAGTGGAGAACAACCAGTCAGGTACATGCTGCAAAACCAATATGGAGGAGAGATAAACTAAAGAGTTCATAAGGTGGAAATGCTGGCGGGCATGCACACATTCAGGACATTGCTGTGCTACTTAGAGTGCCCAAAATGTGTTGTTCGTGCCATTTAACACAACCCGAAACATCTCAAGACCCAGCCAGACTTGACGGCTGAGATGAGCTCGTTACACATGAATCGAGCCCTAAAATTAACGGGAATACTTTGTAGGGATTACAAGGAGTTTGATGAGTCTAACGAAATAAATCTTGGTTTGGAAGAATGCTACTAGTGACGGTGATTCACTTTTCAGCTCATTATAACACATGACAATGAGCCATGAAAAGTACTATTGGAGGAGTGCCGGGACACCGGTCCAGGTGGACACATTGGCAAGGACAAGATACTAAAGAAACCCACCGGGACCCCCAAAATACTACTGGTGGGACAAGATACAAAGTCGACATTGCACACTACTTCAAGTCGTGGACCATCGTTGACAGGAACCAACCCCTTGGGTTTGCTTCATTAGCTACTGATGCCGATGGAGCCGTGGTCAGACATCTCCATGGTGACGGGCTTGCTTGTCACAGTGGACAGGGATTGACACAATTGCTGTGGTGGACGACCGGTTCTCCAAAAAGTCACATTTCTTGCCGATTACAATGATTGTCATGACTGAGGGAATGACAAGGGTATTCCTGAACAACGTCCGCAGACTATATGGTGTCTCCTCCTCCATTACCTATGATAGAGATAAAATTTCTGCTGATAGGTTTTGGTGGAAGCTGATGACTCACTATGGTATGTGGGGACAGCTATCAATGGCCTTCCATCATCAAGCTGATGGGCAGGCAGAGCAAAACAAATTCGCAAACAACTGCTCCCAACTTTGTGCAAGCCAAATGATAATGAAAAAGAAGTCAAGCTATTGACCGGTGGGCATGCATAAAACTTCCCGAAGTATTATGCAGTGGTTAATGGAAAACTAAGTGCAACTCTGTCAAGTCTATAGCGTTCAAGAGAAAAACCAAGCAGTTGACATCCAACGGCAAGACAGTCACAACATATGGGAAGAGAGACATAAAAAACTCGCGAAGACTCAAGCGACAAATAAGTGAGCTTCCAACAAGCATTGGACGGACACAAAGTTCTAGGTCGATGATTACATCCTACTTAGCTCAGTGAACATCCATTTGCAAAGTTAGGATTTGGTAAGCCTCAAAATGAAATGGTTGGGACTGTTCATCATTGAGGAGATGTGGATACCTGTCGTCGCAAAGTTTTTCCTACCTGAAAACATGGGTATCCATCCACTGTTCCACATGAGGCGCCTCAAAATCAAGTACTTTGCCAGTTGAGAGGCACCACCACCATCACTTGTGATACAGAGAAGGGTATGGAGTACGAGGTCAAAGACATCCTTGGACACCACTGAGGTGGAAGAGTAATGCAGCATCTCATCAAATAGCAGGGCTATGATTCAGTACATGAGAGCTGGAAGCCCTAAAACATACGACACGCCCATTACCAGATCGATTGCTTTTTTAGCCGGCATTGACATGCGTCTAGCAAGGCACCAGGTTGTCACGGATAAAAGGGTGGGGAGTGGTATGCCCAAGACATACAACTTGCCCCCAAGATTCTCTAAAATCAATGCTTGGAAATTTCTGTTCTTACATTCATTACCCACTGTGCAAAAACATCTGAATTCTTACGCTGGCTTGCTGAGGCTAATTGGGCCAACTTTCCCTACCTTTGGGATTCTGTTCCAGATGGTTCTGATAGGTTTGAAAACTTTCAAGAAGATTTGACTGAGCAGCATCAAAGTATGGATGTGGATCATTCAACTCCGTCAAGTTATCGAAAGAAGTGCCTATATATTCCATTTATGGTTAATCATGTCCAAAACGTACATCCGGGGTCGAGCGTATTGGCTAAAATGGCCCCGTCAGAAGTATCCTGCCAAATTTGTCCTCGATTTTGGCTGTTACTAAAATCAAGGAAAAAATAACTGACTGCAGACATCGGCCTTGCCGATGTTAGATCGAGGCCTGGAAAAAAATTTCTGAAGTCCTCATTCTGAAATCGGAGAGGGCGATGTCAGGCTGTTCCGACCTTGTTCTCAATTTTTGCGAGAGCTGAAATCGAGGTTGCTGTGTCACGTACATTCCGTTCAAAAACCTTTTCTGAACATACAAACCTAATACAAACCCACCCTCATTACACCCAAGGTTTCAGGTTTACAAGTATTTGGGCTCCTGCTGGGCCCCACGGTAGTGGGGCCAAGCAGGTTCTCTTCTATAGCAGGGGTGATCCTCGGACCCCCCACTCAAAGATCTCGTAAACCCAGCCACGGAACCAGTGCCAAACCCCTTGATTAAGGGATTTCCGACTGTGTGAAAATGTCATTGCAGGAGGAGTTTTGTTGGTAGAACCAACGAGAAACTGCCTGCGACGTCAAATGCGTTGGCACAAATCGACTTCGCCCCCGTAGTCGACCTTCCATCCCAAGAAAACACACTTGACACCGAGTGTATTTTCTTGGGGTGATGAACCATGTCTCATAGAGTTAGACTTACTGTGTATTACAATTTTTCAAAAATCGCAGTTCCCCAAATCATCCTTTGCTCCACAATTTACTTGATCATACTCTATCTTTCCACCATCTATGTTCTGCTCTGTGTAACCTGTGTAATGCCACATGCCCACCAGTAAAATCAGGGAGCCTCTTTGAGATTTCATGGAGCTTCCACATTATAGAAAAAACGTTGAAGTTCTCACTGAAAAGAACCAGGCTGAATTGGAGGGCATCTACACTTACACAGAGTGTTCACAATAGGTTTTGCCAACCTTGAAGTTTTTGCCAGAAATCGGTGAAATCATTACAATGTGGCATAAATGGAACGCATAGTTGGCTGTCATTGTGAATCAGAATTTTAAAAAGTTAGAGCCATGAACTCACAGAGGACCGTCGGATCACGGTGGGACTGCTCTACAGTTTCTGACAACGGGTTATGGGTCCATAGCCCTGACCGGTCTCCACATTGTTCATGGCTTTTGATGCTGGCGGGATTGTTGTTGCGAACAATGTCCGCGCTAAGCTCAGAGATTCCGGACTGTGCGATGGTGCAGAAGGAGACACAGCCCATCCAGAAGTATGCGGACAGCCCTGGCTTTGGACTTTGGAGGTGACACTTTGAGATCCACCTCCCACATAAGGGGCTGCTGGAGGTCATGAAGGGAACGAAAGTCCTCAACAAGGCAAAAGTTGCTTGCCTCACAATGAAATGATGTGGGATGGAGTATCGACACGTAGCTGCAGATCATGGCCCTCCTCATGGCCCTTTTTGATAGTCGGAGCTCTCTCATCACCGTCTTGGGAGGATGGAAAGAGGACAAGCAGAGCTATGGCTCAATCGCAGAGTACATCCGCAACGAGGTACAATGATAAAGCTGCGGGGAGTTCTTGTCTTCCTCATCGGTCCTCATCACCAAAACACGTGGTGGCAGAAGCAGGGGCAAGGGAGGTGGCGGATATAGCGGCGGCAAAAAGGGCGCCAAGAAGGGGGTGTGGTGCAACTGCGGCAAGGAGGGCCACTGGGCCTGGGAGTGCACCGAGGAGGCAAAGGACAGTGGCAAGGATGCCAAAGGGAAGAAGATGCTTTTCAATGGCACTCAAAACCGCTACCTCAAGAAGGCTAACCGATGATGCCTTGACTCCGGAGAAAAGGACCAAACCCAGGTCAAGAACATCGGGTTCATGAACTACACCAAGTCTAGAAAGTCCATGGTGGTCGCGAACAATTTTTTTGAACCGGCGGCTGGCCAAGTAGATGTGGATGTGGAGGTGGTGTTTGGTGGGAAGCAGGTGCAACGCGTCATCAAGGACATGTAATGTACACATGGCCTAGCTGACATCTTAAGTGTTAGCCGCTTGATGGGCAATGCATACTATGTGCTCTTTAGGAGTGAGGGGGCGGTTGTGCCGAGATATAGTGGCGGGAAGACCGTGCTGGAGGCTAGGTGCAAGGGACGTATCTACATTATGGAGACCAAGGTAATGCCGGCGGAAAGAGATTCAGTAGACTCGTAGGAACACATCTTCAACCTAGCCAATGGAGGGGGAGATGATCTGGAACTGTGGCACTGACGACTGGGGCATTCCTCACCAGCAGTTGTGATGAAGATGACAAAGCAGAAACTGGTACGCAACCTCGTCATCGATGGTGGGGAAGATGCAAGAGATGAAGAAACCCTTGAGAATTGCAAGACTTGTCCTATGGGCAAGGCGCGACGTAAACCGTTCAACAGGAATGTGAGTCGCACCTCAGACCTGCTGGATGTTGTGTACATCAACATGTGCGGACCATTCAAAATGGTGTCAAAGAGTGGCGCACATTATTTTTTCACTTTCATTGACAGCTACAAAAAAAAAATGGACATGTGCTTCATGAAGCAGAAAGGTGAGGTGCTGGACAGGCTAAAGGATTATGTCACCGCAGTGGAGAGGCAGACTGCCAGAAGGTTAGAGCACTACATAGTGACAACGGCGGAGAGTATGCGGGCTGTAGTGTGTGGCAGAAGCAACAGGGCATAAAATTGGAACAAACAAGACCATGTTTTTCTCAGTTTAATGGCTTGGTGGAGAGGGAAAGGAATACTCAGCTGAACATGGTACAGCCCATGTTGGTGGATGCAAAAATTGCCGTGAAGCTTCTGGGCAGAAGTTGTGTGCATGGCGAGCTAAACCATCAACCTCACGCCTATAGCAGTGTTGAGTGGGAAGAGCTGATGGAAGACGCCATAGGAGGATTGGAGCAGGTGCAACCCAAATGTGGTGCTCTTGAATGTGTTCGGGTGCAAGACGCATGTGATGGTGTAGGCTATGCAACGGGGTAAAATCAAGCTCGGGCTTGTGCTTGACGGATCTGCCGGGCCTACATCGGCCAGAAGAGAATCTAAGCAGCAGATTCCAGATGTCAGACATGGGGGAGCTAGAGTACTACCTCGGGGTGAGCATTGCACAAAATTGGAGGGTGCGCACAATTGAGGTCAGGAGGCCAAATACGTGGCCGAGGTGCTGAAGCAATACAGCATTGAGGAGTGCAAACAAGTTGGTAGTTTGGTCTTCGTGACCTGTGAACTGAGAACTGCAAACAATGGCACCCCAAACAAAAGAAGAGCAGGAGGAGATGGCAGGTGTGCCCTAACAATTGATTGTGGGTAGCCTCATGTGCGCTATGGTGGCGACTCAACCAGACCTGGCCTACGCAGTGGACCAAGTGAACAGGTATGTGGTCGATTCGGGGGTCACTACAATGGAAGGCGGTCAAGCGCATCCTCCGCTACCTGCAGGCAACAGGACACATGTGCCTGAGGTTTGACGGAAAAGGGCTGTCGGACCCTGTGCGTCCGGTCTACCACATACATGCACACTACGTAAGCGATGTAGAAAAGCGGTAGTCCACATCTGGCCACATGTTCTTCCTCGCTAGTGCAGCGGTCTCATGGTGTAGTAGAAAGCAGAGCAGCGTTGCCAATTCCACAATGGAGTCAGAGTAGATCACGTTGGCCAAAGCAGGCAAAGATGCGGCGTGGCTTTGCAGGTTGCTGGGAGAGCTGGGCGTGCAACAGCAAGAGTCGACGGTGGTGCAAGAGCACAACACCGGGGCTATCTCGCTGACCAAAAATCCGACGCAGCATAGGAGGGTGAAGCAACCACATGTGTGTTACCATTACACACGGGACATTGTGGAGAAGGGACAGGTGGTGCTGTAGCACAGTAGCACCTACCACATGCTTGCAAATTGCTTGACCATAGCGCAACCCGTTGGGTAGGCAGGTCATAGGCGTGGCAGGACTTGGGATGACCAGCTGTGAAGGGCAAGAGGGCGCAGCGGAAGATGACTGGGAGCAAGCAGGAGCAGCAGGCCTGGAAGGTGCAAGGGGGAGACTGCTGTATTTTTCCCCTCAGCATGCCCAGGTGTGGTGTTTGGGAGGTGTCAAGAAGCAGCTGGAGGGAGGAAAATCCTTGCATTTTACTCTACCTAGAGAGCATTCCGAATCTAGATTGGATAAAGTTAAATGAAAGTTGACATGTTCCTGAGTCTGGTACAACTTGAGTCACCGGAGTCCATTGAGTGACAATGGAGCTATGGTCTCTCAAAGTCAGGATGTGCGATGCAGCTCGGGGACTTAGCCAAAGTTTGGCATCCGGTGGATGAATCCACATGACATGAGTAACAAGGTACATCCGGCAGATAATCCATCGGATGAATTTAGTGGAAAATCTGCCGGAGTCTGTATTAGGGGTTGTTACTAGGGGACTTAGCTAAAATCCTGGCTTAGAGTCCGCAACTTAGTAGTATAGTTTGTTACTTGGGGACAGTCCGACTGCAGGTCCGCAGAAAGGTTTTCGACCGCTTCAATTCCCATCACAAATGTCAATGCGTAACTCATCAAACACACCCCAAGAGCACAGGGGGCACCGCCACTATGTGTTGGAACATCTGCGCCTCCAGAAAGGCATTTTGATGGGTCCTTGATGGGCGAGGGTACGTCGGCGGGTGGGCATCACACAGGCCGCTAACTGAGTGGCTAGATTGGTGTGTCGTGCCTTGGCTGATGTAGTGGGAGCTACAGTGAACCCAATCGCATGCGGTTTGGTGCCTTAGAAATCTTGAGAGTAGCACTACAACCCGTTGCAAAAGTGACTGTCCCGCAAATCTGTCCAACTCCCACACACATCGCGTGAGAGGACCAGAAATCTCATGCTTAGACCCAGAACTCGCACAAAACACAGTCGTGAACTCACAGAGGACCCGTCGGGTCATGTTGGAGCTGCTCCACAGTTTCTGAAATGCTGGCGTATGAGTGGGCTTCACTCCACCTCGCCCACCTCCTCAACCTTTGTTTCCTGGCATTGAAGTTGCTCACACAGCCTTGTGCTTCTTCTTACCGTGAGCGTGCTTTTTTGACGTACCAGCTCATTCACACTGCCTGTAGGAACAGGTTGCATGTGAAGACGCTGGAAACAGTGGTCCGCATCAAAGTGCGTATGAGGAAGCAGTACAAGGGCAAGAAGCAATGGCGGTACCATGAAATTACCTTCCTTACCAAGGAGAAGTCCAACAGTGAGGATGACGGAGAGACAGTGGAGGAGGTGCAGGAAGAAGAGGAGGATGGAGGGGAGAAGGGTGAACACAGCTCAGATGAGGAGATGGAAGAGGAAGAAGAGGTGCTTGTGGAGGGGGAGGCGGAAGAGGGGTAGGGGCAGCAGCAGCAGCAGCAACAACAACAGCAACAGAGGGTGCCTGCTGTGTTGATGGTGTATGATGAACCATCCTATGCCCGGCCGGTACGCGATCGAAAGGAGGTGGAGACATGGGAGGAGGAAGCTTTCAGGGAATGGATCATCAGAGGGAGGAGTTGCTGGTGCAGGAGGTGCAGTGGTGGATGCACAGAACGAGGGGACAGCAGAGGGTGGATTCAGTGGCAGTGCAATACAGCATGCTGCAACTGGGAGAACAGCAGAGGAGGGTGGTGGTTTGGCTGCAGCAGTGGGAGAAGGTGGTGGAGCAAACTCTGCAAAGAACCAATCTGAGAAGGACCGTAGCAGTCCAGTTGGAGATGCTGAGGGTGGAGGGGCAGGCAGGGAAACAAGGAGCACTACAAGGGTTGCTGCCAGCAGCAAGGTTGCTGCTTCTGCTAGGATGGCTGTCAAAGCACTTTGCACTGGATGCAAAGAGGGCAGCCAGAGTAGCAGATTCTGCCAAGGCAGCTAAATCAGGAGCAGCTGCCAATGGAGCTCGTAAGGGAGGGACGCGTAAGAAGGGATTAGAACAGGGGAAGGAAGTTTCATTGCTCTTTCATCTGAAAAGCATACTTCCCGTTCTTCAAAGATTTGCCCTGCCATGTTCATCAGTGCGAATGTTTACAATCTGATCTGCGCACATGTCAGGTTTTGATATTAGCAATGATGTCATGTGAAATGGTATGCAATGGATGTGTTACTATGAGACAGCATAAAGAATTCTGGTCAGCTGTGCCAATGTGCTGTTCTTGGCATTAATTTGGAAATGTTATGGACATCTCTCCTAGCCAATGGCAGCAGGGCCATTTTGGGAAAGTAGGATGATGACTTCTGATTAGTAATGTTTCTTGCCCAGAAATTTTAATTGTGTGTACACTGTGGGAGCATCAAAGACATTCCACAAGTGACTTTGTCCATGTGGCCAAGATAGTCATCAGAAGACATGTAAATGTGTTTTCAGAAAGGTAGTCTACACCCTATTCCACACCTCCCCTTAAGCTCTCCCGGGTGCCGAGGTGACCGATGTGGCAAGGGACCCCATTGATGTACAGTTGTGCACATCTATGTGCCGCTGTTCGGGGGGCCTAGGCCAACACTGCCACCATATCATCTTACTCCTCTCCACACACCTCATAGGGGTGATTCAACACCATTCTTTTGTCTCTATGAGCCATCCTTTACCTTTGCC
>SZWC01002244.1:42787-60497 GCA_023375785.1 Penium margaritaceum
GAGAGAGAGGGAGAGAGAGAGAGAGAGAGAGAGAGAGAGAGATGGAGATGAATAGAGACTTCTTTATGGCATGAACAAGACATGGACAACCTACTCCACAGCATCTTCCTCCTCGTACCCCTGCTGATCCGACTCTGTCATGTAAGTGACGAGGTCCTTGGAGGCAACACGTTGATAATCAGCATCAAAAACGCGATCCCATCGGCCCTGGCGCCATGAGTTTGTCACGATCTGCGGATTCCTTCGCAGATGACCCCAGCCCTGCAGCATCCATCCAACAGCGGCATCCTTGATGTGCCGCATGCCTAGGTTCACGTTGTCCTTGTCCCTCAGTTGGTGCCCGACCCATGATGCGTAGCCCTTGGAGACTTCACCCTTGATTGGTTTCTGCAAGCCGATGTCGCATGGCTGTAGTTTTGATGTGCATCCCGCCGGGATGTACAGCAGTTGCACCCAAGGGAACCTCTCACGTACCCATGCGCGAAAAGATTCTGATGCCTGTGGGGCGCCATGCATCTAGCACTAGGAGCAGCGTGTTGGGCGTGTGATCGAGGCCGTACTCTGCGCACTTTCGCACAAAGTACGGCTCTAACACCATGCAGAACCACTGCTGAGTGGTGTCCACACTCGCCCAGTGGTTGGCGGTGTGGGTGAAGTGCCACTGGGATGTCTTGAGCGCGGTAGCAGTGTTCACCCCTTGCGGGTGACATGCACTTGTTGTTTTGCTGGTCCAGATGACCTGGAACGGCAGGTAGCCACCGTCGGCGGCGCATGCGACGAGGCAGGTGACTTGTCGCTTGTCCTCCTTGCCGCACACTTTGACCTCGTCACTGCCCTTTGGTGCGTACGTGTACCGAGGCGCAGGGACGAGGTGCACACCAGTGTGGTCGGCATTGACCACCATGTACGGAGGGATCCTGTGCAATCCGATGTAGAACGCGGCCCGACGGTGCATGGCCAGCGCACGCATCTCCCAATCAGTCGGCAGCTTCTGAGATGCGGTGGTGACGCACCGCCATGACCAGTTGAGCTCCGCGCTCACAAACTTGCGGCACCAGCTACGGCTGAACAACTCAGCAGTTGGTCGGCCGCACAACTCAGCCGCGCCGCGCTATTTCATGATGGCATGCACCTTTTCCTTTATGGTCACGCTACTAAGTGGAACGCCCCTCTCGCACATGGCCTCTAAGGCCCGCAGCACTTCCCCCTTCAGTGCTGGATGGTCGGCGAAGAAGCCTTTGCGCCCTTGGCATCCCTGGACTCGCGGGGCGCTGTGCGACGCTGCTTCCTTCGGCTGATCCCCACCCGTAACCAGAGCGGACGCATAGCGTGGCTTCAGCACTCGGAGGCATGGTTCGTACCATCCCTTAATGGTGTTGTATGCCAGTTTGTCGTAGACGGATGGGGTGCTTGGAGTGCGATACGTGCGCTTCAGATTGTTGATGGCTTGATTGATGGACCCGTTGTGCCGCTGCACGGCCGCATGGATGATTGGTACATGGCCTAAGCCAAACCAATCCATGTACGCCCCTCGCTTGGAGCTGCCTGCAGTTGAGGACGACGACGACGACAAGTCATGCACTATTGGCATGGCAGAAGACGCTTCGGCCACATCTTGCTCGGACCCGGCTGCATTGTCTTCGTCCTCAGCATCCAGCTCGGCCATGATGGCAGCCACAAACTGCTTCTCGGCATCCTCATGTGCAACGAGATCCTTGGTCGTAACGACAGCCACGACGTCTGCATTAATGTCATCGACGAGGGCAGCATGCGCGTCTTCATCGTCGTCGTGTCCAGCGTCACCGTCGGGGGCAGGAAGCGCTTCATCGGCCGGGTCGGGGTCCCCGTCGGAATCGTCGAACAGCACAACCCGCTGTCGCTTGCGAGGGAGCTTCTCGTGGATCGATGTGTCCGCGGACCGGCCCTCGGTGGACTGCCCTACGGGGACGTTTGAGGCCGATGGCGTCACGGACGGTGGAAGGACGAAAGGACTCTTGCGCGGACATTCAGGGCCGCGACGAGGTCGTGCGACCGGCTTTGGGCCTGCGAGAGCGTGGGCGACATTCTCCTGGTGTTCTTCACGCGAAACTTTAGAGAAAAAGCTCGTCAGACGACTCATGATGGCTGCGATGTTCGCTTAGTGTTCAGTCCAAACAGATTGGTGCATGGGCTTGGAGAATTGGGTACAAGTTCTATGGTCGGCAACGCGCGAAAGGCTAGTGCTATAGGCGTCCCGCGCAACGCTAAGGACGACTCGCACGTCCGTTGGCGGACGTCGCATCGCACGTAACGAAATCATGTGTGCGCACGGATGACCGTTCAAATATGCCGTTTGTGCAACCAAGCCGTTGAAGTCATGGGATAAAGTACCGAGAGTCGTTCCAGACCCCTAAAAATGATACCCAACACAACGAAATCGTGTGCACCACATTGACTAATTTCGTTGAAAATGTGTGCAAACAACATATATTTTTCACCACAAATTTTGTGTGCGACTGCAAAAACATTTTTTTCCTCCAATTCATGTGCCACTAGGGTATTTTCTGATTGGCTGGTTAGCTGAGTAACAAGTTCTACACTAGTGGGGGGGGAGCTAGAACTTGGAGGGGTCTCCCATTGTTGCTCATTCTTCATTACTAATCAGTTACTTTCAGTTTTCAGCTGGCTCGTGCACTTCTGAGTAACAAACCTAGAGCTTCTAGACTTAGTCTCTAGAGAAGCAAACTGAGGGGGCAGCAGACTTAAGCAACGAGCGTGGAAGCCCGCACGCTGCATCGACAACGGATGTTGCCCAAACCTGCTGCCTAGGCTTCTAGCTTGGTATCAGAGCCAGAGCGTACCAACAACAGCAGAAGACTGGCGTACACGTGCCAGACAACGCTGGCGGACCTCCATACGCGCCACTGCAGAGGAAATGCTGCCGTGTTTTTTCCGGCAGCATTGACTCGCCNAGTAACAAGTTCTACACTAGTAGGGGGTAGCTAGAACTTGGAGGGGTCTCCCATTGTTGCTCATTCTTCATTACTAATCAGTTACTTTCAGTTTTCAGCTGGCTCGTGCACTTCTGAGTAACAAACCTAGAGCTTCTAGACTTAGTCTCTAGAGAAGCAAACTGAGGGGGCAGCAGACTTAAGCAACGAGCGTGGAAGCCCGCACGCTGCATCGACAACGGATGTTGCCCAAACCTGCTGCCTAGGCTTCTAGCTTGGTATCAGAGCCAGAGCGTACCAACAACAGCAGAAGACTGGCGTACACGTGCCAGACAACGCCGGCGGACCTCCATACGCGCCACTGCAGAGGAAATGCTGCCGTGTTTTTTCCGGCAGCATTGACTCGCCTGGTGGCAGCATCAGATTTTTTTCCCATGTCACTGGGCCAGGGGAAATGCTGCCGAATTCTTTTTCGGTAGCAATGGCCCCCACACGTGACACGAGGAGGTGAGCGGCAGGCTGCGTCCAACACCTGCGGGCAACGACGCACGCGGCAACGTCACCCAGGTGCAGTTACTTGCACCACCACGCAGCTACAGCGGCTTGCAGCAGCGGCAGCCATAGACAACTGCAGCGAGCAGTGGCAGCAGCAGCCAGCAGCAGCTGCGTGTAGCAGCAGCAGTAGAGACAAGCAGCAGCTTGTAGCAGACCGCAGCAACAGCAGCCCGCAACAACAGCTCGCAGCACCAGAAACCTACAGCAGCAGCTCCTAGCAGCAGCAGCCCGTAGCAGCAGCGAGTAGCAGCGAGGAGCAGCAGCGGCAAAGCAGAAGCTGTAGCAGCGTACAACAACAGCAGCAGGCTGTTGCAGCCGCAGCAGCAAGTTGTAGCAGCAGCTTGCCGCAGCAGCAGCTGTAGCGAGCAGCTACCTGCAGCTGTTGCTGCTGCTCGTTGCCCGCAATGAGCAAGCAGCGAGCAGCAGATCGCTGCCGCCAATGAGCAGCTGCTCGCTGCCAGCGAGCAACTGCCCACTACGAGCGAGCAATAGCTCGCTGCCAGCGAGGAGCAGCCCGCTGCTCGCAGCTAACAGCAGGCAGCTGCTCGTTGTGAAAGACGAGGAAGAAGGAAATAAGGGAAAAAAGACCAAAAAAAATTCCCCCACCCCACCTGCTTTGCTGCCGCTGCTGCAGCAGCCTCGGCAGCCGTAGCAGCCCAGAGCAGCAGCCATTACTGCTACAGCCGCAGCAGCCACTGCTGCTACAGCCACAGCAATAGCAGCAGCAGCAGAAGTACCAGCACCAGCACCAGTCGCAGCAGCAGCAGCGGAAGCAGTAGCAGCAGCAACAGCGGCAGCAACAGCAACAGCGGCAGCAGCAGCAACAGTAGCAACAGCTGCAACAGCTGTAGTAGCAGCACCAATTGCAGCAGCAGCAGCAAACAGCAGCAACACAAGCAGTAGGAGCACCAGCATCAGCAATAGTAGCTGCAGCAATGGCCCCAACAACCGCCACTACTGACGTCAGCATCCCGCTGGTGACGTCACTACTCACGTCATGAACTCACAAAAAAAGAACCAAAGAAGGGGTCAAGGGAAGGGGGAAGTAATCGTACGGGTGGGCAGGTGGTCCACTGCCCTCAGCAGACGTCACTGCTAACGTCAACACCCCACAGAGAGGAAAAAAAAGCAAAACAAAGGGCATCACACCATGGCTGGTAGCCCCAGTGGGGAGGGGTACCCCTCTGTTGGGGTACCCCCACCCCCCCTTTCTTGCAACGGCTACAGTAGCAGCAGCAGCAACAGTAGCAGCAACAGGAGCAGCAGTAGCAAGAGGAGCAGCAGCAAGAGCAGCAGCAGCAACAGCAAGAGCAGTAGGAACAGCAGGAGAAGCAGGAGCAGCAGCAGTAGGACCAGCAGCAACAGCGGAAGCAACAGCAGCAGCAACAGGAGGAGCAGCGACACCAGCAGCCCTTTGACATTGTTGGCGACAACCCTGACCCCCTCCTTGCTCTTCAGCAACAGCTTGCCGCCCTAACGCAGCAGCTCGCGAAACTGCGACCGTTAGTTTCCTAGTCTGCCCTCATTGCGCCTCCGTCTTTCCCCCCTCCAGGGCACGCCAGCCTAGCTGTGTCTGCTGCCACGCAATACTTGGAGAAAAACAGACTTTGCGCCAGCGGCAGACATTGACCTCCGTCCTTGGCCCCACTCTAGGTGCCGGCCGCAGGAAAAAGGACTTTGAGACGCCGTCGCTGCCGCTTCAGGCCGGCGAGCAATTATGGAGCTGGGAGCTCAGCTTCCGCATCTGGGCGGAGGGTGAGGGCCTATGGGCATACTTCACCCTGCCGTATGATGCCACCCTGGCCGACCAGCTGTATGACGCTGGTCGTGCTGTCCGGGCTCTTGTCCCTGTCGTCGCTCCGGCTTCCCGCCTTGCCCTCGAGCCTTTCTTGGACGACTTCACCGCTGGTGCCACCCCAGACCCTACAGCCGCATGGCACGTTATCACTCGTCCCCATTGCCTGTCCAACGACATTGAGACTAGCCGCCTGCTGCGAAAGTTCAACTCCTTGCACATGAGGGAGACCGAGATGGTCACCTCCTTCTGGTAGCGGGCAGAGGACATCCTTTGTCGCCTAGGGACCGCTGCCCCATCCCCTTTGGCCGTGCTCCTCACCATCAAGTGCGGTGCCACCGAAGCGTACGCGGACGTCTTCGTCCACTACCCTCACGACGTTCTCTCTACCATGGCGGCGGCCCAGGGCACCCTCATGCCCTGGGCATACGAGCTCTTCCTCCACATTGAGGAAGCCTGTCTAGAGTCCCGACTTTAGCGCACTGAGGCCGTCGCCTCCCCTCCCGTCGCCTCCCCTGCCGTCGCCTCCGTGGCCGTTGCCTCCCCCGTCGCAGCTACCTCATCCTCGTCGGGGAAGAAGAAGTGTGGGAACAAGAAAGGCAAAGGTCAGCAACCGCAGCACTAGCAGTTGTTGACCGGGTCCAGCGCTGGCAGCTTGGGCCACCATACGTTGCCAGTGCAAGCGCCGTCTCGCCTCTGCCGCGGTGAATGTCGCCGGCTTTCACACCTCCGCCTCGTCCAACAGCTCCACCACTCCGGTTGCTTCGCCGGTCTCACCGACACCTGCGCCGCCACAGGCCATGTGTTTGCCACCAGTACGCTTTCTCCTCAGCACACTCGCCTCTTGCAGCGCCGCCTCTGCTACTTCCACTCTGCCGCCGTGGATAGCATACTCCGCACCCAGCCGGCCAAGGGCCTTGACCCGGAGACTTTTACCATCCCGTGCCCAACTGAGTGCATTGACTGCACTCAGGGGAAGAAGCAACGGTCCACGTATCCCTTGTCTTCCTCCCGTGCATCCGCCCCCCTTGACCTTGTCCATTCGGACGTAATGTCCTCTCCCCACCGAGTCCGTCGGCGAGCGTGGTCGCTACGTCCTCACTCTCACTGACGGATTTTCTCGCTACCGCTTGGTCCTCTGCCTTCGCGAGAAGAGCGATGTCACCCACGCCATCTAGGACTGCCTTGTCCTTGCGGAGCGCGATTGCGGCCGCTCTCTGGATCGCGGTGGTGAGTACCTGGGTAAGGCCGCGACCTTTCTCGCCTCCCGCGGAATTCGCCATGAAACGTCTGCGCCTTACACACCCGCCCAGAACGGTGTCTCTGAACGGTGGAACCATACTATGGCAGACGCCGTCCGCACCATGCGCATCGAGTCTGGTCTCTTCGAGGACTTCTATTTGGAGCCATGGCCTACATGACCTCGGACTAGAACCGGATTCCGCACGGTCCCCTTCCCTGCCAGTCCACACCATACCAGCATTGGTGCGGTCAGCGAGCTGACCTCCACCCGACTCGCGTTTGGGGCTGCGTGGCCATTGTGTGGATGCCCATCCCGCAGCAGGGCGGCAAGCTCGCCCCTCGCAGACGTCCCTGCACCTTCCTCGGTATCTCTCGTTAGTCTAAGGCCTGGCGCTTCTGGGATCCCTCCCGGCACTGCATCGTTGAGTCCCGAGACACCTTCTTCTTCGAGGACCTGTTTCCTCGCGACCTCATTCACTCCGGCTCATATGTTTCTATCCCGTCGTGTGGGGGAGTGGTGAGTCCGTCCTCCATCCTGCCGCTTCCAGGTGACACATCCCTCAGTCCCTCCAAGCCGGCAGTCCAAGTCGCGTCTGCTGGTCCCTCTGGGCCAGCAGCCCCAGTCGCGTCCGCTGGTCCCTCCTGGCTAGCAGCCCCTGTCGCGTCCGCTGGTCCCTCCGGGCCAACAGCCCCAGTCGCATCCGCTAGTCCCTCCGGGCCAGCAACTCCAGTCGCGTCCGTTGGTCCCTCCGGGCCAACAGCCCCAGTCGCGTCCACTGGTCCCTCCGGGCCAGCAGCCCCAGTCGCTTCCGTAGTTCCCTCCGGACCAGCATCCCCAATCGCGTCAGCTGGTCCCTCTAAGCCATCAGCCATAGTCGCTTCTGTTGGTTCCTCCGAGCCAGCAGCCCCAGTCGCGTCTGCTGGTCCCTCCGGGCCAGCAGTCCCAGTCGCGTCGGCTGGCTCCTCTTGGCCAGCCACCCCAGTCGCGTCTGCTGGTCCCTCTCGGCCGACAGCCCAAGTTGCATCCGTGGGCCCCGCCGAGCCAGCAACCCTGTCCGCCTCCATCAGCCCAACGGACTCAGTGCCGTCACTTGCCCTGCCACCTTACACGTGTGGCCCAGGCAGCAGCCTCCGACTCAGACCATCGGTGAGCGCGCAGACCGTCGCACCGCGCTTCGTGGCGCCTCAACCCCCCGTGGCTCCACGTGTCTCCTCCACTCCCATGGTCATGAGTGGAGATCCTGGCACCAAGGCCCTCGGCCTGACCACCTCGGTCATCATTACAGACCTTCACCCTGGCTCCGCACTGGGCTACGTCATGCTTCATCACGAGCATCGGTATGCTATCGCGGCTGCACTTGCGCGCATCCCACCTGGGGCTCAAGTTGCACACGCTCTCTGAGTCTGCTCCACAGCACGCCCGGAGGACCCAGACACCCTATGTGAGGCACGAGCCTCTCCTGAGGCTGCACAGTGGGATGCAACCTACAACGATGAGCTCGCCGCTATCCGACAGCACCACGTGTATGACCTCGTCGACCTTCCCCCAGGACGGAAGGCCATTGGCGCCAAGTGGGTCTTTCGGCACAAGTGGAAGCCCGACGGGTCCTTGGACAAGTACAAGGCCCACCTTACAGCCAAGGGGTTTGCCCATATTTCTGGAGTCGATTAAAAACATGTCTTTGCCCAAGTTTTCCGGTTCTTCACTAGCCGGGCACTCTTCAGTCTGGTCGCCCAGCACGGGTGGGAGCTGCATCAGATGGACGTGAGCAACACTTTTCTCCATGGTTCACTAGAGGGTGATGAGCTCTACATGGTGCAGTCCCCAGGCTTTGAGGATGGCATAGGGAGATTCTGATGATTGCGTAAGGCCCTTTATGGCCTGAAGTAGTTGCCTCGGTGCTGGAACTGAGAAATCAGAAGTACGCTCCTTCATGGCGGGCTCCAGCGCAGCACCGTTGACCCCGCACTGTTTGTCAGTCTGCGTGGTCAGACCTTTGCCGCTGTTCTGGTCTACGTCGACAATCTGCTCATTACGTTGCCAGACACGGCTGCTATCTAGCGTGTCAAGGATCTGCTATACGCCGCCTACCAGATGAAGGACCTTGGGTCTGTCAGAGTCTTCCTGGGCACTGAGCTCGAGCACGATCACTCCCAGGGCGTCCTACACATCCACCCGGCCGCCTATGTGCAGACATTGTCCATTCGCTTTGCGGAAGATCTACTACTCGTGCC
Source organism: Penium margaritaceum (assembly GCA_023375785.1). NCBI lineage: Eukaryota > Viridiplantae > Streptophyta > Zygnematophyceae > Desmidiales > Peniaceae > Penium > Penium margaritaceum. The sequence goes on from SZWC01002244.1 coordinate 51,545, forward strand.
GAGCGCATCCTCACCCGTGTCACCCGATGGCCAGGTGAAGCTGAAGAGTCCTGACCCAGCCATTGTGGGGGAGTCAATTGACGTGACCACATGCCTGAGAGTCATCGGGTCACTGATGTTCCAGGCGATGACGACGCGCCCAGACATCGCGTTCGCCGTCAACCTCCTGGCCCAGTTCTCTCATGCTACTGCTGCAGCTACCTCAGACATCTTGTACAATTCTACTATTTGGGTATCTCATCATCAGGTCACTGATGTTCATGAGATTTTACAAGTCAAACCAGCTGGAAAACCTAGGCAGCATGTTTGGGCAGCAGCGTTGTTGATGCAGCGTGCGGGCTTCCATGCTCGTTGCTTAAGTCAACTGCCCCCTCAGTCTGCTGCTCTAGAGTCAGTCTTGAAGCTCTAGGTTTGTTACTCAGAAACGTGCGCGCCAGTGTTAGCGCCAGAAAATAGCTGAAAACTGAAAGTGACTGATTAGGAATGAAGAATGAGCAACAATGGGAGACCCCTCCAAGTTCTAGCTCTCCCCCACTAGTGTAGAACTTGTTACTCAGCTAACCAGCCAATCAGAAAAAAGTCCTAGACCTATGTTCTGGCAGGCAGGGTTTTCTTGGTGAGCCCTGCCAGACGCCCGATAGCCCAAAACCCGGGCATCGTCCGTTTTGCCTGAAAACTGGACCATNGCCAGTGTTAGCGCCAGAAAGTAGCTGAAAACTGAAAGTGACTGATTAGGAATGAAGAATGAGCAACAATGGGAGACCCCTCCAAGTTCTAGCTCTCCCCCACTAGTGTAGAACTTGTTACTCAGCTAACCAGCCAATCAGAAAAAAGTCCTAGACCTATGTTCTGGCAGGCAGGGTTTTCTTGGTGAGCCCTGCCAGACGCCCGATAGCCCAAAACCCGGGCATCGTCCGTTTTGCCTGAAAACTGGACCATACCATCATTCTGACGCTGCGAACACAGTCGTGCGATCAGAATCAGCTAGGGAAAAAGCAGTAAAGAGTTATGGCTGCCCGAACCCGGGCAGTGCCTATGACAGTCAGTGACGCCAAGCAGGGCCACACAGCAGGAGACATGGACCCCAGGCATAGCATGACGATGTAGACGCAATGCCACAACCGAAAAAAGAGCTGGGTGCATGGAAATAGCATCTGTAGTGGCAGTGACCACCGGAGGCCCGACCGACGAGGAGGCCTGACGATGGAGCTGAGCGCATCGCCGGAGGGAGGAGGCTCGAGCGAACGGTGAGTGTACCTCAACGTGCGTCGGCTCCACCTAGCGACACTCCAACAGCGTTGAGTCTCACCATTAGTCATCTGCACGCCGATGTACACAAGCCGGGAGGACACAATAGAGTTGAATGAGAGATGCGCAAAAACCAACACTACCCCATGACTCAGAGGCATAGTGGACATGTGCGGGCAAGGACACAGTCAACGACGAGACTACCCCAGGCCACGCAGAGATGCAAGCAGGGACAAAGAGAGCCACATCCAGACACACGCCGACTGAACTCACAGCCTTCTTGAACGAGTTGCGCTTCAGTGCCTTGGTTAAGAAGTCAGCCAATTGTCGCGCTGTCGCAACCCACACGATGCCGATGCTACAGTCATGCAACAACGAACGCACATTGTGATACTCTATGTTGATGTGCTTTGTGTGTGTGTGATGCACGTCGTCATTGTTGGCGATGGCCATGGCACTCTCATTGTCACAGTACAATATGATGGATGCGACAGGCTGATGCAACTCGGACAACAAATGACGCAGCCACACACTCTCACACACGCCTGAGCAAAGAGCCACGTACTCAACCTCAGTAGTGTTGTGTGCAATGCACCCCTGCTTGCCACTATACACACAGCAATGCCGCCAATCACAAAGATTCAGCCTGTGCGGCTCTTACCGTCCGGACTGCTGGCCCAGTCACTGTCGGTGGAGCCCACCGCGACCACTGACGACTGACGGCAGAACATGAGACCTCGCCAAGGAGTCGCGACGACATAGCACAGTACTCGGATCGCGACCTCATGGTGGAGGTGACGCGACTCCTGAGAAAACTGGGCCAGGAGGTTGACGGCGAACGCGATGTCTGGGCGCGTCATCGTCGCTAGGAACATCAGTCACCCGATGGCTCACAAGTACGTGGTCACGTCAACTAGCTCCCCCACAACAGCTAGGCCAGGATTCTTCAGCTTCACCAGGCCATCAAGTGACATGGGTGAGGATGTGCTCGGCACGAGTGGCAGGTCATCTGCAAAGCGGGTGGACAGAGCCTACACATAGGCGGCCTGGTGGATGTGCAAGAACCCTTGGGAGCGATCATGCTCGAGCTCCATGCCCAGGAAGACTCGGGCAGATCCGAGATCCTTCATCTGGTAGGCGGCGTGCAGCAAGTCCTTGGCACGCTGGATGGCAGCCGTGTCCGGCGACGTAATGAGGAGATCGTTGATGTAAACCAGAGCAGCGGCAAAAGTCTGGCCTCGCGGACTGACAAACACTGCGGGGTCAGCGATGCTGCGCTGGAGCCCGCCCCGAAGGAGCAAACTGCTGATTTCTTGGTTCCAGTACCAAGGGGACTGCTTCAGGCCATAGAGGCCCTTACGCAGTTGCCAGACTCTCCCAGTGCCATCGTAGAGCCTTGGGGCTGCACCATGTAGAGCTCCTCACCCTCCAGTGAGCCATGGAGAAACGTGTTGCTCACATCCATTTGATGCAGCTCCCACCCATGCTGGGTGACTAGGCTGAAGAGCGCCCGGCTAGTGGAGAACCGGCCAACTGGGGCAAAGATCTGGTCGTAGTCGACCCCAGGAATCTAGGAAAACCCCTTGGCTTTAAGGCGAGCCTTGTACCTGTCTAAGGACCCGTCGGGTTTCCACTTGCGCCGAAAGACCCACTTGGTACCGATGGCCTTCCGACGTGGAGGAAGGTCGACGAGGTCGTACACATGGTGTTGTCGGATAGCAGTGAGCTCATCGGTGCAGGCATCGTCCCAGTGTGCGGCCTCAGGAGAGGCTCGTACCTCGCGCAGGATAGCTGGGTCCTCCGGGCATGGTGTGGAACGGACTCAGAGAGCGTGTGCACCTTGAGCCCCAGGTGGGATGCGCGCGAGTGCAGCCACGACATCGTGTCGATGCTTGTAATGAAGCATGGCGTAGCCCATTGCCAAGCCCGGGTGAAGGTCTGCAATGATGGCCGAGGTGGTCAAGCCGAGGGCCTTGTTGCCAGGGTCCCCACTCACAACCGTGGGAGTGGAGGAGACATATGGAGCCATGGGGGGTTGAGGCGCCACGGAGCGTGGTGCGACAGTCTGCGCGCTCACCGACGGTCTGGGTCAGAGGCTGCCGCCTGGGCCACGTGTGTAGCATAGCAGGGCATGAGATGGCACTGAGTTCGACAGACCAATGGAGGCAAATGGGGTTGCTGGTTCGGAGGGGCCCGCGGATGCAACCGGGGCTGCTTGCCCGGATGGGCCAGCAGACGCGACTGGTGCAGGTGGCCCGTAAGGGCCAGCGGACGCAGCTGGAGCTGCGGATCCAGAGGGACCAATGGACGCGACTGGGGCTGCTGGCCCGGAGGGACCAGCGGACGCATCTAGGGCTGCCGGCCCGGAGGGGCAAGCGGACACGATTGGGGCTGTGGGCCCGGAGGGACCAGCGGACGTGTCTGGGGTTGCCGGCCCGGAGGGGTCAGCGGGCACGTCTGGGGCTACCGGCCCGGAGGGACGAGCGAACGCGTCTGGGGCTACTGGCTCGTAAGGGCTCGTGGACACAACTGGAGCAATCGGTCCAGAGGGACCGGCGGATGCGACTGGAGCTGCTGGCCCAGAGGGACTTGCGTACGCGTCTGGGGCTGTCGGCCCAGAGGGGCCAGCAGACACGACTGGGGATGCCGGCCTGGAGAGACTGGCGGACCCGTCTGAAGCTGCCGGCTCGGAGAGACCAGTGGACACGATTGGGGCCGTGAGCCCGGAGGGAGGAGCAGACGCGACTGGGGCTGCCGGCTCAGAGGGACTTGGGGATGTGTCATCCAAAAGCGGCAGGACGGAGGATAGACTCACTCCCCCACGCGACGGGATAGACACGGACGAGCCGTAGCAAATGAGGTCACGAGGAAACAAGTCCTCGAAGAAGAGGGCATCGCGGGACTTGACAATACAGTGCCGGGAGGGATCCTAGAAGCGCCAGGCCTTGGACTGATGAGAACCACCGAGGAAGGTGCAGGGACGTCCACGAGGGGTGAGCTTGTCACCCAGCTGCGGGACGGGCAGCCTCAGAACGGCCATGCAGCCCCAGACTCGAGCCGGGCACAGGTCAGCTCGTTGACCGCACCAATGCTGGTAAGGTGTGGAATGGCAGGGAAGGGGATCGTGGGGAATCCGGTTCCAGAGCTAGGTCATGTAGGCCATGGCTTCAAAGTAGAAATCATCAGAGAGACCGGACTCGGCCCGCATGGTGCGAACGGTGTCGGCCATGGTACGGTTCCACCGTTTGGAAACACCGTTCTGGCTGGGCGTGTAGGGCGCGGATGTCTCATGGTGGATGCCGCGTGAGGTGAGAAAGGTCGTGGCCTCACCCATGTACTCACCACCACGATCGGAGTGAAAGCGGTGAAGAGAGCGGCCACACTTGTGTTCCGCAAGGACAAGCCAGTCCTCGAGGGTTCGGGAGACATCGCTCTTCTGCCGAAGGCAGAAGACCCAGCAGTAGCGAGAGTAGTCGTCATTGAGGGTGAGGACATAGACGCCGTACTCGCTGACCGAATTGGTGGGGAGAGGGCCCATGAGGTCCAAATGGACAAGGTCAAGAGGGGGGGACGCACAGGAGGAAGAAAAAGGGTACGTGGACGGGTGCATCATCCCTTGAGTGCAATCAATGCACTCAGTGGGTCACGGGAGGGGGAAAGTCTCCGGGTCAAGGTCCTTGGATGGTTGGGTGCGGAGCATGCTGTCTACGGTGGCAAAGTGGATGTGGCAAAGGCGGCGGTGCAAGAGGCCAGTGTGTGAAGGGGAAAGCGTGCTGGTGACAAACACATGGCCTGTGGCAGCCGACGGGGAGGAGACGCAAGGGGAGGAGGAGAGACGGGGCACATGGCAGAAGTTGCCATGGGCGGTGGCGTACAGTACTACAAGACCAGACGAACGCAGCGACACAGTGCCAATACCATGCAAGTGCACAACGTCCATGCTCATGCGGTCAAGGGTAGTGACGAACAGGAGGCTAGAGCTTGAGACCAGGGACGAAGAGGACATCGGTCAGAAAGACGTCACGGGCAGGATCACAGAAACGAAAACGCCAACACCACGGACAGGCAACACCTGTCCGGAGCCCGTCCGGACACCGGAGACATCGCCTATAGGACCGAGCATACTGAAGGCCTCACAAGAGGCCGTCATGTGATGCGTGGCCCCGGAGTCCATAATCCAGGTGTCAGCGGGGTCCTGGACCGGGGTCGCCAGAACGCTAACGGTCACATGGCAGCAAGTAAGGGACACGGACGCGGTGGAAGGAGGCGCGAACCAAGACTGCCAATCGTCAAGCCACGCAACGTCGTCATAGGAAGGGGTAGAGGAGACCACGGGAGACGATAAGACAGACGAGAAAACTGGACATGACCGTAGTTCGGTCTCAGTCATACAAGGCTGGGCAAGAGACCAGGAGGTGATGCAACTCGCACTTCCCCGGGGAGGAGTGCGTGTCAGGCCGAGCTAGAGTGCGATGAACTACTCCAGCTGACGCTCACGGGAGGATGGTCCGGGAGCGTAGACCGATTGCGGAGTAACGGCAACGGAGCATGGACAAGGGAGGGACAGTGTCGCTAATGGGAACGGAGGCGCTGACGGCTGCGGATAGCATTGCTGCGGTGCGGGTGTCTGCGAGAGTGGCGGAGCTATCGGAGTGGCAGAGTTGCTGGACGAGGTCGAGGTGTTACTTCGAGCGGCAACGACGGCGGCAGAGGCGAGACGCCGCTCCCGCTGGCGACGCATGGTGGCGATGACGCACGCCTCGTCCATTGGGAGAGGGCGCGTGTACCACCCGTGCCTGGGCTGGCCACAGTTGTGGTAGACCGAGCCACCACCGCTGGATCCGGCTGACGGCTGCTGCTACTGCGGCGGACCCTTGCCTTTCTCTTTCTGGCTTTTCTTCTTTTTCCCTAAAGACGATGAGGTAGCTGCGGTGGGGGAAGCGACGACCATGGAGGCGACGGCAGGGGAGGCGATGGAAGGGGATGCAAGAGCCTCCGTGCGATGGAGCTGGGACTCCAGACGAGCTTCCTCAATGCGGAGGAAGAGCTTGCATGCCCAGGGCATGAGGGTGCCCTGGGCCGCCATGGTGGAGAGGACGTCCTGGGGGTAGTGCACAAAGATGTCTGCGTTTGCGCTGGTGGCGCCGCGCTTGATGGTGAGGAGCGCGGACAGAGGGGGTGGGGCAGATTTGCCGAGACGACGAAGGATGTCCTCCGTCCGATGCCAGTAGGCAGTGACCGTCTCGGTCTCCCCCATGTGCAGGGAGTTGAACTCCCGGAGTAAACGGCTGGTCTCAGCGTCGCTGGAGAGGCAATGGGGCTGGGTGAGAACGTGCCATGCGGTTGCAGGGTCTAGGATTGCGCCAGCGGTGAAGTTGCCAAGGAAAGGCTTTAGGGCCAGGCGGGAAGCTGGAGGGGCGACTGGGACGAGGGCAAGGACGGCACGACCAGCGTCATACAGCTGGTCGGCCTGGGTGGTGTCATAAGGGAGGGTGTAGTATGCCCATAGGCTCTCACCTTGCGCCCAGATCCGGAAGCTGAGCTCCCAGCTCCGGAACTGCTCGCCGGCCTGAAGCGGCGACGACGGCGTCTCAAAGTCCTTCTGCCTGCGGCCGGCGTCCAGAGTGGGGCCAAGGACGGAGGCCACGGTCTGCCGCCGGCGCTGTGTCTGCTGCTGTGCCAAGTAGTGCGTGGCAGCAGACAGAGCTGGGCTGGCATGCCTTAGAGGGGTGAATGATGGCTATGCACTGGTGGCAGTCTGGGAGGGTAATGGTTGCAGGGCTGCAAGCTGTTGCGTCAAGGCGGCGAGCTGTTGCTGAAGTGCAACGAGGGGGTCAGAGTTGCCGCAAACGACACTAGTGGGCAGTTTCTGCCGCTGCTGCTGCTGCTGCTATTGCTGCTGCTGCGGTTGCTGCTGCTACTGCTACTGCTGCTGCTGTTGTTGTTGCGGTTGCTGCTGCGATGGCTGCTGCTGCTGCTACTATTGGTGGTGGTGGTGTTGCTGCTAATGCTGCTACTGCTACTGCTGCTGCTGCTACTGCTGCAGTCACTGCAAGAAAGGGGGCTGGGGGTCCCCTCAACAGAGGAGGACCCCTCCCCACCGGGGCTACGAGCCATGGTTTGGTGCCCCTTGTTTTTTCTTTTTTTTTCTCTTTCTGTTGCTGATATCAACAGTGGCTTGGGGCGGTGGGAGTTCTACCCACCCTTTGGTTGTCTACCCCCTTCCCTTACTGCCCCCTTTTTTTGTTGATGAAGTTAGCAGTGATGTCAGCAACAGGATGCTGACATCAGTAGCGGCGGTTGTTGGAGCCGTTGTTATGGTTGCTGTTACTGCTATTGCTGCTGTTGCTGCAGGCGCTGCAGCTGCAGCTGCTGCTGCTGCTATTGCTACTGCAACTGTTGGTGTTGCTGCCGCTACGGCTGCTATTGGTACTGATGCAGGTGTTGCTGTTGCTGCTGTTGTTGCTGTAGCTGCTACTATTGTTGCTGCAGCTGCTACTGCTGTTGCGATTGCGGTTGCTGCTGTTGTTACTGTAGCTACTGCTGCAATGGCAACAGCAGCTTGTGCTGCTGCGGGCTGCTATAGCTGCTATGGCTGCTGCAGTAGCTAAGGTAGCTGTTGCAGCCGGGGCAGAGAAGAAAATGGGGTGGGGGATTTATTTCTCTTCTCGTTTTTTTTCTTTTTCCGTCTGTCACAACGAGCAGATGCCCGCTGTCTGTAGCGAGTAGCGGGCTGCTGTTCGCTGGCAATAGTGAGCTGCTGCTTTCTGGCAGTAGCGGGATATTGCTCGCTGGCAGTAGCGGGCTGCTGCTCGCTGCTTGCTCACTGCGGGCTGCGAGTAGTAGCAGCCGCTACGGGCTGCTGCCAGCAACTGCTTGCTGGTGCTGCTGCTGCTGCAGCTAGTTGTTGCTGTAGCTCGCTGTTGCGGCTGTTGCAGCCCGTTGCTACTACTATACGCTACTGCAGCTACTACGTGCTACGGCTGTTGCTCGCTGCTGCTGCGTGCTGCTGTTGCTACTACTGCTGTTACTGCTGCTGCTGCTACTGCGAGCTGCTGCTACGGGCTGCTACAAGCTGCTGCTTCTGCCTGCTGCTACTGCTGCACGCAACTGCTGCTGGCTGGTGCTACCACTGCTCGCTGCCGTTGACTGCGGCTGCCGCTGCTACAGGTTGCTGCTGCTGCGTGCTGGTGCTAGTCACTGCACCTGTGTGACGTTGTAGCATGCGCTGTTGCCCGCAGGTGTCAGTCGCGGCTTGCCGCTCACCTCCTCACGTCACACGTGGGGGTCAGTGCTGCCGAAAACTTTTGGCAGCGTTTCCCCCGGCCCAGTGGCTGTGGGGAAAAATCTGACACCGCCACCAGGTGGGTCAATGCTGCCGGAAAAAAATCCGGTAGCATTTCCCCTGTAGTGGCACGTATGGGGGGCCACCAGAGTTGTCTGGCACCTCTACGCCAGTCTTTTGCTGCTGCTGCTACGCTCTGGCTCTGATACCAAGCTGGAAAACCTAGTCAACAGGTTGGGGCAGCAGCGTTGTTGATGCTGCGTGCGGGCTTCCACACTTCCACACTCCAAAAGTCAGCTGCCCCCTCAGTCTACTGCTTTAGAGTCTAAGTCTGGAAGCTCTGGGTTTGTTACTCAGAAACGCGTGCGCCAGTGTTAGCGCCAGAAAGCAGCTGAAAACTGAAAGTGACTGATTAGGAAT
>SZWC01002244.1:70465-93348 GCA_023375785.1 Penium margaritaceum
GTTGGTTTTCGTGCATCTTTCATTGTACTCTGTTGTTTCCTCCCGGCTTGTGTACATCGACGTGCAGATGACTGACGGTGAGACTCGACGCTACTGGAGTGTCGCTCGGTGGAGCCGACGCACGCTGAGGCCCACTCACCGTTCGCTGGAGCCTCCTCCCTCCGGCGACATGCTCAGCTCCATTGCCAGGCCTCCTCAGCGGTAGGGCCGCCGGCGGTCACTGCCACTGCAGATGCTATCTGCATGCACCCAGCGCTGTCTCTGGTCGTGGCGTCACGTCTGCAGCATCATGTTGTGCCTAGGGTCCATGTCTCCTGCTATGTGGCCCTGTTCGGCATCATTGACTGTCATAGGCACTACCTGGGTTCAGGCAGCCATAACTCTTTGCTGCTGTTTTTCTAGCTGATTCTGACTGCACAATTGCATTTACAGCGTTGGTATTATGGTATGATCCAGTGTTCAGGCAAAACGGACGACGCACGGGTTTTGGGCTGTCGGGCGTCTAGCAGGGCTCACCGAGAAAACCCTACCTGCCAGAAAATAGGTCTAGGACTGTTTTCTGATTGGCTGGTTAGCTGAGTAACAAGTTCTACACTATTGGGAGGGAGCTAGAACTTGGAGGGGTCTCCCATTCTTGCTCATTCTTCATTCTTAATTAGTCACTTTCGGTTTTCAGCTGCTTTTTGGCGCTAACACTAGCGCACGCATTTCTGAGCAACAAACCCAGAGCTTCCAGAATCAGACTCTAGAGCAGTAGACTGAGGGGGCAGCAGACTTAAGCAACAAGCGTGGAAGCCCGTACGCTGCATCAACAATGCTGCTACCCCAACCTGCTGCTTAGGATTTCTAGCTTGGTATCAAAGTCAGAGAATATCAGCAGCAGCACAAGACTGGTGTACAGGTGCCAGACAACGCCGGCGGACCCCCATACGCGCCAATGCAGGAGAAATGCTGCCGGATTTTTTTCGGCAGCATTGACCCGCCTGGTGGCGGCGTCAGATTTTTTTCCCACGGCCACTGGGCTAGGAGAAATGCTGATTAAGTTTTTTCGGCAGCACTGACCCCCACGCGTGACGCAAGGAGGTGAGCGGGAGGCTCGTTCGACACCTACGGGCGACGACGCACGCTGCAACGTCATCCAGGTACAGTGACAGGCACAAGCGGTAAGCATCAGCAGCCTGCATCAGCGGTAGCCGCAGGCAACGACAACAAGCAGTGGTAGCAGCAGCCAGCAGCAGCAGCAGCTTGCATCAGCCCGCAGTAGCAGCAGTCTGCACTAGCAAGCAGCAGCGGCACCCAGCAGCAGCAGCAGCCCGTAGCAGCAGCAGCAACGGTAGCAAGGAGCAGTACCAGCAGCAAGTAGCAGCGGCAGCAAGCAGTAGTTGTAAGAGGGAGCACCACCAGCAGCAGCAAGCTATAGCAACCGTAGCAGCAAGAAGCAGCAGCAGCCAACTGCAGCAGCAGCAGCAGCGAGCAGCTGCCGACAACAGCCAGCAGTGGCTGTTGTTGCTCGGAGCCCGCAGCTCAGTGTGAGCGATGGGCTACAGGCAGCAAGCCTGCTGCTCATAGCAAACAACGGTCTTGCTGCCCTCTGCCCACAGGGAGCAACAGAGCCCGTTGTGACAGACAAAAGGAAAAAGGAAAACAAACAAGAAAAACAACCCCCCACCCCACCAGCTTCCTACCACAATTGTAGCAGCTTCCATAGCTGCTGTAGCAGCCACAGCGGTCGCAGCAGCCCGTAGCAACAGCAACAGTAGTTGCTGCTGCAACTATAGTAGCAGTAGCAACAGAAGCAGCAGCAGTAGCAACTACAACAGCAGCAGCTACAATAGTAGTTGCTGTAGCAACAACTGCAGCAGTAGGAGTAGTAGGAACAGCTGCAACTACAGCAGCAGCAATAGGAGCAGCACGAGCAGCAACAGCACCAGCAATAGTAGCAGCAGCTACAGCAGCAGCAACAATCGCAGTAGCATCACCAGCAGTAGCAGTAGTAATAGTAGTAGCAGTTTCAACAGCTACAGTAGCAGTACCAGGAATAACTACTGCAGCAGCGGCCCAAACTACCGCCACTGCTGACGTCAGCATCCCGCTGCTGACATCACTACTAACGTCACTGTTGACATCATCAACACAAAAAATAGGGGGGGGAGAAAACCAAAGGGTGGGCGAGAGTCATCCACAGCAGTAGCCCTACAAATAACGTGGCGGCAGCTTCTGACGTCAACCGCTCTAAGTTGACGTCACTGCTGACATCAGGAACACAACAAAAAACAAAAAACCAAGGGGTACCAAATCATGGCTGGCAGCCCTAGCAGAGAGGGGTCCTCCTCTGTTGGGGGGACCCCAGCCCCCCTTTCTTGCAGCAGCAGTAGCAGCAGTAGCAGCAGCAGATACAGCAGTAGAAACAACACTAGTAACAGTAGCAACAGCAACAACAGCAACATCAAAAGCAGCAGCAACAATAGTAGCAGCAGCAGCAACAGTAGCAGGAGCAGCAGCAGCTTTAGGAGCAGCCACAGCAACAGTAGTAGTAGCAGCAGCGACAGCAGTAACAGCAGCAGCAGCAGTCCTCTAGCGTCATTGGCGGCAACCCTGACCCCCTTGCTGCTCTTTAGCAAAAGCTTGCCACCTTCACACAGTAGCTTGCAGCGCTGCAACCACTGGCCTCCCAGACTGCCACCAGTGTGCCGCCACTATTCATCCCTCCAGGGCATGCCAGCCCAACTGTGTCTGCTGCCACGCACTACCTGGCGTAACAGCAGACTCAGCGCCAGCGGCAAACGGTGACCTCCGTCCTTGGCCCCACTTTGGGTGTTGGCTGCAGGCAGAAGGACTTTGAGACGTCGCCGCCGCCGCTTTCGTTCGACGAGCAGTTCGGAGCTGGGAGCTCAACTTCCGGATCTGGGCGCAGGGTGAGTGCCTATGGACATACTGCACCCTGGCCGACCAGTTGTATGACGGTGGTCGTGACGTACGTGCTCTAGTCCCCGTCGCCCCTCTGGCTTCCCGCCTCGCCCTAGAGCCCTTCCTCAACGACTTCGCCGTTGGCGCCACCCCAGACCCTACAGCCGCGTGGCACGTCCTCACTCGTCCCCATCGCTTGTCCAGCGAGGCTGGGACCAGCCGCCTGCTGCGAGAGTTCAACTCCCTGCACATGGGGAAGACCCGGGATGGTCACCGGCTCCCGGGAACGGGCGGAGGACATCCTTCGTTGCCTCGGCACCTCTGTCCCACCCCCTCTAGTTGCGCTCCTCACCATCAAGCGCAGTGCCACTGCTACGTACGTGGAAGTCTTTGTACACTACTCTCACGACGTCCTCTCCACCATGGCGGCCTCGGGCACCCTCATGCCCTGGGCATACGAGCTCTTCCTCCGGATTGAGGAAGCTCCTTTAGAGTCCTGACTCCAGTGCACGGAGGCTCTCGCCTCCCCTGCCGTCACCTTTGTGGCCGTCGCCTCCCCCGCCCCAGCCACCTCATCCTCGTCGAGGAAGAAGAAGCATCGGAACAAGAAAGGCAAGGGTCAGTATCAGCAACAGTAGCAGCCGTCGACCGGGTACAGCGGTGGTGGCTCGGTCTGCCACAACTGTGGCCAGCATGGGCACGGGTGGTACACGTGCCCTGTACCGATGGACGAGGCGCACGTCATCGCCACCATCCTTCGCTAGCAAAAGCGCCGTCTCACCTCCGCCACTGTTGCTGTCACCGGATTTTACGCATCGGCCTCGTCCAGTAGCTCCACCACTCCGGTCGCATCGCCAGTCCAGCCGGCACCAGCGCCACAGCAGAACCATCCGCAACCGTGGGCACCACCGTTTCCTTCGCAGGCACAGTCCTCCTCCTATCCGCGCTTCGGTTATGTCACTCCGCACTCAGTCTACGTTCCCGGGCCGTCCTCCCCTGAGCGTCAGTTGGAGCAGTTCATCGCGCTCCAGCTCGGCCGGCCTCGCCCTCCTCCCCAGGGAAGTGCGAGTAGCATCACCTCCTGCTCTCCGGCCCAGCCCTGCATGATTGAGATTGAGCTGCCGTTGTGTCCCGTTTCCTCGTCTATCTCATCGTCTCCCATGGTCTCCTCTGCCCCTTTCCATGATGACGTTACGTGGCTTGACGATTGGGAGTCTCGGTTCACGCCTCCTTCCATCGCGTCCGCATCCCTTGCTTGCTGCCATGTGACCGTTAGCGATCTTGCGATCCTGGTCCAGTACTCTTTTGAGACCTGGATCATCCACACCGGGGCCACGCATCACATTATGGCCTCTCGTGAGGCCTACAGTATGCTCGGTCCGGTAGGCAATTTCTCCGGTGTCCGAACGGGCTCCGGAGATGTGTTGCATGTCCGTGGTGTTGGCGTCGTTCATTTTCATGATCCAGTCGGTGACGTCTTTCTGACCGATGTCCTCTTCGTCCCAGGTCTCGAGCTAAGCCTCCTCTCCGTCACTGCCCTTGACCGCATGAGCATGGACGTTGTGCACTCGCGAGGTGTTGGCACTGTGTCATTGCGTCTGTCTTGTCTTGTAATAGTGCACGCCACCACCCGTGGAAACCTGTGGCATGTACTTTGCCTCTCCTCCTCTCCTTCCGTCTCCTCCCTGTCGACCGCCACTGGCCATGTGTTTTGTCACCAGCACGTTCTCTCCGCAGCACTCCCGCCTCTTGCACCGCCGCCTTTGCCATGTCCAATCTGCTGTCGTAGACAACAAGCTCCACACCCAGCCGTCCATTGGCCTTGAATTGGAGACTTTCCCTCTCCCGTGCCCCACTGAGTACATTGATTGCGCTCAGGGGAAGATGCACCGGTCCACGTACCTTTTGTCTTCCTCCCGTACATCCGCCCCTCTCGACCTTGTCCATTCGGATGTCATGGGCCCTCTCCCCACCGAGTCCGTCGGCGAGCATGGCCACAATGTCCTCACCCTCACTGACGACTATTCTCGCTACCGCTGGGTCTGCTGCCTTCGGTATAACAGCGATGTCGCCCGAGCCATCCAGGATTGGCTTGTCCTTGCGGAGTGCAAATGTGGCCGCTCTCTTTGCCGCCTTTTGCTCCCATCGCGGTGGTGAGTACATGGGTGAGACCACAGTCTTTCTCGCCTCCCGCGGGATCCACCATGAAACATATGCGCCCTACATGCCCGCTTAGAACAGTGTCTCCGAACGGTAGAACCTTACCATGGCATTCATAGTGCACACCATGCGGGTCGAGTCAGGTCTCTCTGATGGCTTCTATTTTGCATCCATGACGGGCTGAGGTCAGCAGCACGTTGACCTCAGCCCGTCCCGCGTCTGGGACTGCGTGGCCATATTATGGCTGCCCAACCCACAATAGGGTGACAAGCCTGCCCCCCGCGGACGTCCCTGCACCATCCTCAGTGTCTCTTGTCAATCCAAGGCCTGGCGCTTCTGGGATCCCTCCACGCAGTGCATCGTCGAGTCCTGCGATGCCCTCTTCTTCGAGGACCTGTTCCCTCACAACCTCATTCGCTCCGGCTCGTCCGTGTCCATCCCGTCGTGTGGGGGCCTGGTGAGTCCGTCCTCTGTCCTGCCGCTTCCGGGTGATACATCCCTTTGTCCCTTTGAGGCGGCAGCCCCTGTCGCGTCCACTGGCCCCTTTGGTTGCTAGAAATCCTAGACAGCAGGTTGGGGCAGCAGCGTTGTTGATGCAGCGTGCGGGCTTCCACGCTCGTTGCTTAAATCTGCTGCCCCCTCAGTCTACTGCTCTATAGTCTTAAGTGTGGAAGCTTTGGGTTTGTTACTCAGAAACGTGCGCGCCCGTGTTAGCGATAGAAAGCAATTGAAAACTGAAAGTGACTGATTAGGAATGAAGAATGAGCAACAATGGGAGACTCCTCCAAGTTCTAGTTCCACCCCACTAGTGTAGTTTTTGTTACTCAGCGAACCAGCCAATGAGAAAATAGTCCTAGACCTATTTTCTGGCAGGTAAGGTTTTTGGTGAGCCCTACCAGACGCCCGACAGCCCAAAACCCGGGCGTCGTCCGTTTTGCCTGAAAACTAGACCATACCATAAAACCGACACTGTGAACGCAGTTTTGCGGTCAAAATCAGGTAGAAGAAGAGTAGCAAAGAGTTATGGCTGCCCGAACCCAGGCAGTGCCTATGACAGCCAGTGATGCCAAACAGGGCCACACAGCAGGAGACATGGACCCTAGGCACAGCATGATGCTGTAGACACGAAGCCACGACCACAGACAACGTTGGGTGCATGCAGACAGCATATGCAGTGGCAGTGACCGCCGGCGGCCCGACTGCCGAGGAGGCCTGCCGATGGAGCTGAGCGCGTCGCTAGAGGGAGGAGGCATCAGCGAACGGTGAGTGGGCCTCAGCGCGCGTCGGGTCCACCGAGCGACACTCCAGCAATGTCGAGTCTCGCCGTTAGTTATTTGCATGCCAATGGGAGGACACAACATAGTACAATGAGAGATGCATGAAAGCCATCACTCCCCCATGACTCACAGGCGTAGTGCACATGTGCGGGCAGAGACACAGTCAACGACCAAAATCCCCAAGGCCACGTATAAATGCAGGTAGGGACAAAGAGAGCCACTCACAGATGCACGCTGACTGAACTCACAACCTTCTTGAACGAGGCGCACTTCATTGCCTTGGTCATTACGTTAGCCAACTGCCGTGCTGTCTCAACCCACACGATGCTGATGTTACCGTCATGCAACAACAAACGCACATAGTGATACTCAACGTTAATGTGCTTTGTGCGTGTGTGATGCACGTCGTCATTGTTGGAGATGGCCATGGAACTCTCATTGTCACAATGCAACGTCATCAATGCGAAAGACTGACGCAACTCGGACAACAAACGATGCAACCACACACTCTCACACGCGCCTCAGCCAAGAGCAACGTCCTCAGCCTCAGTTGTGCTGCGTGCAATGCACCCGTGCTTGCCACTGCGCCAGGACACAGCTGGGCCGCCAATCAGAAAGATCCAGCCAGTGCGGCTCTTACCGTCTAGACTGCTGGCCCAATCATTGTCGGTATAGCCTACGGCGACAATAGACGGCTGGCGGCGGAACATGAGACCTCGCCAAGGAGTCGAGACGACATAGCGTTGTACTTGGATCGCGGCCTTGTAGTGGAGGTGACACAGCTCTTAAGAAAACTGGGCTAAGAGGTTGACGGCGAACGCGATGTCTGGGTGCGTTGTCGTCGCCACGAACATCAGTGACCCGATGACTCGTAGATACGTGGTCACATCAACTGGCTCCCCCACAACACCTGGGCCAGGATTCTTCAGCTTCACTTGGGCATCTGGTGACATGGGTGAAGATGCGCTCGGCACCAGTGGCAATTCCTCCGCAAAGCGGGTGGACAGAGTCTGCTCATAGGCGGCTTGGTGGATGTGCAAGACGCCCTAGGAGTGATCATGCTCGCGCTCCATGCCCCAGAAGACTCTGGAAAATCCGAGATCCTTCATCTGTTAGGTGGCGTGCAACAAGTCCTTGACACACTGGATGGTAGCTGTGTCTGGCGACACAATGAGGAGATCGTTGACGTAAAATAGAACAGCAGCGAAACTCTGGCCTTGCGGACTGACAAACAGTGCGGGGTCAGCGGTGCTGCGCTGGAGCCCGCTGCGAAGGAGCGTGCTGCTAATCTCCTGGTTCCAGCACCGAGGCGACTTCTTCAGGCCATATAGGGCCTTTTGTAGCTGCCACACTCTCCCAGTGCCATCGTCAAAGCCTGGGGGCTACACCACGTAGAGCTCCTCACCCTCCAGTGAGCCATGGAGAAAGGCGTTGCTCACATCCATCTGATGCAGCTCCCACCAATGCTGGGCAACCAGGCTGAAGAGGGCCCGACTAGTGGAGAACCGGCCAACTGGGGCAAAGATCTAGTCGTAATCGACCCCAGGAATCGGGGCAAACCCCTTGGCTGTAAGGCGGGCCCTGTACTTGTCCAAGGACTCGTCGGGCTTCCACTTGCGCCGACAAACTCACTTGGCACCGATGGCCTTCCGTCCTGGGGGAAGGTCAACGAGGTCATACACGTGGTGCTGTCGGTTGGCAGTGAGCTCATCGGCGCACGCAGCGTCCCAGTGTGCGGCCTCACGAGAGGCTCGTGCCTCGCGTAGGGTAGCTGGGTCCTCCGGGTGTGCTGTGGAGTGGACTGAGAGAGCGTCTGCATCTCGAGCCCCATGTGGGATGTGTTGGTTTTTTGCGCATCTCTCATTGTGCTCTGTTGTGTCCTCCCGGCTTGTGTACATCGGCGTGCAAATGAGTGACGACGAGACTCGACGCTGATGGAGTGTCGTCCGGTGGAGCCGACGCACGCTGAGGTCTACTCGTAGTTTGCTGGAGACTCCTCTCTCCGGCGACGTGCTCAGCTCCATCGACAGGCCTCCTCGGCGGTCGTGCTGTCGGCGGTCACTACCACCGCAGTTGCTTTCTGCATACATCCAGCGCGTCCCATCGCGTCTGCATCGTCATGCTATGCATAGGGTCCTTGTTGCATGCTGCATGGCCCTGTTCGGCGTCATGGACCATCGTAGGAACTGCCTGGGTTCGGGCAGCCATAACTCCTTGCTACTGTTTTTCTAGCTGTTTCTGACCGCACGGCTGCGTTTGCAGCGTCGGTATTATGGTATGGTCCAGTTTTTAGGTAAAACGGACAACGTCCGGGTTTTGGGCTGTCGGTCGTCTAGCAGGCCTCACCGAGAAAACCTGCCAGCCTGAAAATAGAGCTGTTTTCTGATTGGCTGTTGAACTGAGTAACAAGCGCTACAGAGCTGGGGGGAGGCTAATTCTTGGAGGGGTCTCCCATTGTGTCTCATTCTTCATTGCTAATCAGTTACTTTCAGTTTCCAGATGCTTTCTGGCGCTAACACTCGCGCGCGCACTTCTGAGTAACAAACACAGAGCTTCCAGACTTAGTCTATAGAGCAGCAGACTGAGGGGGCAGCTGACTTAAGCAACTAGCGTGGAAGCCCGCACGTTGCATCAACAACGCTACTTCCCCAACCTACTGCCTAGCATTTCTGTTTTGGTATCAGAGCCAGATCGTAGCAGCAGCAGCAGAAGACTGACGTACAAGTGCCAGAAACGTCGGTGGACCTCCATACGCGCCAATGCAGGGGAAATACTGCCGGATTTTTTCTGGCGGCATTAACCCGCCTGGTGGCGGCGTCAGAATTTTTCCCATGGCCACTAGGCCAAGGGAAATGCTGCCGGATTTTTTCCGGCAGCACTGACCCCACGCTTGACGCGAGGAGGTGAGCGGCCGGCCACGTCAGACCCTTGCTGGCGACGACGCACGCGGCGACGTCCTCCAGGTGGGATTGACAGTAGCAGCCAGCAGCAGTAGCAGCAGCTTGCCGTAGCAACGAGTAGTGGCAGCAGCCGCCAGCAACAGCAGTAGCTGGCAGCAGCAGCAGCTCGCAGCAGCAGCAGCCCGCAGCAGCAGCAGACGGCAGCAGCAGCAGCGACAGCGAGCAGGAGCCGGCAGCAGCGGCAGTGCGCAGCAGCTCGCAGCAGCAGCAGTCGACGGCAGCAGCAACAGCCGGCCGCAACAGCAGCAGCAGCAGCAGTGGCTGCAGCAAGCAGCAAAAATAGCTACAGTACTAGCAGCAGCCGCAGCAAGCAGTAGCAGCAGCTGCAGCAGCAGCAACAGCCGCAGCCGTAGCCACAGTAGCAGCAGCTGCAGCTTCCCGCAGCTCCCTGCTCAGTGCGAGCAGCAAGCTGCAAGCAGCGAGCTCGCTCCCCGCTGCAAGCAGCAAGCAGCGAGCTCGCTGCTCGCAGCTTGTCGCTCATAGAAAAATAGCAAGCTCGCAGCGACGAGTAAGAAGAACAAAAAAAACGCGCAAGGACCACCCCCCCTTTCTCCAGTTCGCTACAGGCGCGGCAGTAGCAGCAACAGCCGCAGCAGTAGCTGCAACAGCCGCAGCAGCAGGCAAATTTGTAGCAGCTGTTGCAGCCACAGCCGCAGCCACAGCAGCCGCAACCGCAGCAGCAGCAGCAGTAGTAGCAACAGTAGCCACAGCTGCAACCACAGCTACAAGAGCAACATTAGCAGCGGCCGCAGCAAGAAGCAGCAGCAGCCGCAGCCGTAGCCACAGTAGCAGTAGTAACAGCAGTAGCGACTACAACAGCCGCAGCAGCAGCCGCAGCCGTAACGGCAACAACAGCGGCAGTAGCAACAACCACCGCAGCAAAAATAGCGGCAGCAGCCGCAGGAGCCACAACAGGAGCGACTGGAGCACCAACAATCGCGGCTGCAGCCCCACAACAGCGATTTCATCCACCGTTGCTCACATTAGCGGCCGCCCGCTGACGTCACTACTGCCGTCACTGCTGACATCAGCAACAAAAAAAACTCAAGGGGTAAAATAGTAGCATCGCACACACACAGTAGCCTCTGCTAACGTCAGCCATCCTTGGCTGACGTCACTGTTGACATCAGCAGCACTAAAAAAAGGGGGGGGAAACAAACAAGGGACAATACACCATGGCTGGTAGCCCCGATGAGGAGGGGTCCTCCTCTGTTGGAGGGACGCCTACCCCCCTTTCTTGCATTGACTACTAAAACAGCAGCAGCAACAGTAACAGCAGCAGCAGCAGCAGCAACAAATACAGTAGCAGTAGCCGTAGCAGCAGCAGCAGCAGCAACAGCAGCAGCAGCAGCAATAGCAGTAGCAGCAGCAGCAACAATGGCAATAGCAGCACCAGTAGCAACAGCAACAGGAGCAGCAGCAGCAGCAGCAGCCCACTGGTGTCGTTGGCGGCAATCCTGACCCCCTCTCTGCTCTTCAGCAAAAATTCTCCACCTTGACGAAACTGCTTGTAGCGCTACAGCCAGTAGCCGCCCAGACTGCCACCAGTGTGCTACCGTCGTTCGTCCCTCCAGGGCACGTTAGTCCAGCTATGTCTGTTGCCACGTACTACCTGGCACAGCAGCAGACTCAGCGCCAGCGGCAGACAGTGACCTCTGTCCTTGGCCCCACTCTGGGTGCCGGCCGCAATCAGAAGGACTTTGAGACGCCGCCGCCGCCGCTTCAGGCCGGCGAGCAGTTCCGGAGCTGGGAGCTCAGCTTCTGGATCTGGGCGCAAGGTGAGGGCATGTGGGCATACTACACCCTCCGTTACGACTCCACCCAGGCCGACTAGTTGTATGACGCTGGTCGCGCCGTCCGTGCCCTTGTCCCCGTCGCCCCTCCAGCTTCTCGCCTCGCCCTAGAGCCTTTCCTCGGCGACTTCACTGCTGGCAACATCCCAGACCCTGCAGCCGCATGGCATGTCCTCACCAGGCCCCATCGCCTGTCCAGCGACGCTGAGATCAGCCGTCTGCTCTGGGAGTTCAACTCCCTGCACATGGGGGAGACCGAGACGGTCACTGCCTACTGGCAGCGGGCGGAGGACATCCTTCGTCGTCTCGGAAAATCTGCTCCGCTCCCTTTGTCCGTGCTCCTCACCATCAAGCGCAGCGCAACCAACGTATACTCGGACGTCTTTGTACACTACCCCCAGGACTTCTTCTCCACCATGGTGGCCCATGGCACCCTCATGCCCTTGGCATATGAGCTCTTCCATCGCATTGAGGAAGCTCGCCAGGAGTCCCAGCTCCATCGCACGAAGGCTCTTGCATCCCCTGCCATTGCCTCCCCTGCCGTTGCCTCCGTGGCCGTCGCCTCCCCCACCGCAACTACCTCATTGTCTTCGGGGAAGAAGAAGAAGAGCCGGAACAAGAAAGGCAAGGGTCCGTTGCAACAGCAGCAGCAGCAGTCGTTGACTGGGTCCAGCAGTGGTGGCTCGGTCTGCCACAACTGCGGTCAGCCCGGGCACGGGTGGTACACGTGCCCTCTCCCGACGGACAAGGCGCGCGTCATCGCCACCATGCGACGCCAGTGGGAGCGCCGTCTCACCTTTGCCGCTGTCGCTGCTGCTGGTCCTTCCACTCCGACCTCGTCCAGCAGCTCTGCCACTCCGACAGCTCTGCCTGTCTCAGACACCCGCGCCGCAGCAGTACCACCCACAGCCGTCGGCGCCTCCGCTTCCTTCGCTGGCTCAGTCCTCCTACAGCCCAGGCTCTGGAGTCGTTACTTTGCACTCCGTCTACACTCCTGGAGCGTCCTCCCGTGAGCGTCAGCTGGAGCAGTTCATCGCACTCCAGCTTGGCCTGCCTCGCCCTCCTCCCCAGGGAAGTACGAGTTGCGTCACCTCCTGCCTTCCTTCCCAGCCCTGCATGAGTGAGACTGAGCTGGTGTCGTGTCCCGTCTCCTTGGCTGTCTCGTCGTCTCCCATGGTCTGCTCCACCCCCCTCCTTGACGACAATGCGTGGCATGACGATTGGCTGTCTCGTTTCGCGCCTCCTTCTACCGCGTCCCTCGCTTGCTGCCATGTGACCGTTAGCGATCTAGCGACCCCTGTCTAGGACCCTGCTGAGACTTGGATCATTGACTCTGGGGCCACGCATCACATGACGGCCTCTCGTGAGGCCTTCATTATGCTCGGTCCTGTAGGCGATGTCTCCGGTGTCCGGACGGGTTCCGGACAAATGTTGTCTGTCCCTGGTGTTGGTGTCGTTCGTTTCCGTGGTCCTGCCGGTGACATATTTCTGACTGATGTCCTCTTCGTCCCTGGTCTTGAGCTCAGCCTCCTGTCCGTGACTGCCCTTGACCGCATGAGCATGGACGTTGTGCACTCGTGTGGTGTTGGCACTGTGTCGTTGCGTCCGTCTTGTCTTGTAGACCTGCACGCCACCGCCCGTGGCAACCTGTGGCATGCTCCTCACCTCTCTTCTTCTCCTCCCGTCTCCTCCCCGTCGACCGCCACAGGCCATGTGTTTGTCACCAGTACGCTGTCGCCTTAGCACACCCGCCTCTTGCACCGTCGCCTTTGCCACGTCCACTCTGCCGCCGTAGAGAGCATGCTCCGCACCCAACCGGCCAAGGGCCTTGACTCGGAGACTTTCCCTCTCCCGTGCCCCACAGAGTGCATTGACTGCGCTCAGGGGAAGATGCACCAGTCTACGTACCCCTTGTCTTCCTCCTGTGTAGCCGCCCCTCTCGACCTTGTCCACTCGGAAGTCATGGGCCCTCTCCCCACCGAGTCCGTCGGAGAGCATGACCAATATGTCCTCACCCTTAGGGATGACTATTCTTGCTACCGCTGGGTCTTCTGTCTCCGGCAGAAGAGCGATGTTGCCAGAGCCATTCAGGAATGGGTTGTCCTCACGGAGCGCGACTGTGGCCGCTCTCTTCGCCGCTTTCGCTTCCATCGCGGTGGACGGTACATGGGCGAAGCCACGTCCTTTCTCCCCTCTCGCGGAGTCCACCATGAGACGTTTGCGCCCTACACACCCGCCCAAAATGGCGTATCCGAGCGGTGGAATCGTACCATGGCCGATGCCGTCTGCACCATGTGGGTCGAGTCCGGTCTCTCCGATGGCTTCTATTTTGAAGCCATGGCCTACATGACCTGGGTCTAGAACCGGATTCCCCACGGTCCCCTTCCCCGCCAGTCCATGCCATACCAGCATTGGTGCGGGCGGCACGCTGACCTCCGTCCGGCTCTCGTCTGGGACTACGTGGCCATTGTGTGGCAGCCCGCCCCACAGCAGGGCAGCAAGCTCGTCCCTCGCGGACGCCCCTGCACCTTCCTCGGTGTGTCTCGTCAGTCCAAGTCCTCGCGGTTCTGGGATCAATCCCAACACTGCATCGTCGAGTCCCGCGATGCCCTCTTCTTCAAGGACCTGTTTCCCCGCGACCTCATCCGCTCCGGCTCGTCCGTGTCCCTCCCGTCGCGTGGGGGAGTGGTAAGTGCGTCCTCCGTCCTGTCGCTTCCGGGTCACACGTCACTCCGTCCCTCTGAGCCGGTAGTCCCACCCGCGTCCGCTGGCCCCTCCGGGCCAGCAGTTTCGGTCGCGTCCGCTGGCCCCTCCGGGCCAGCAGTCCCAGCCGCGTCTGTTGGCCCCTTCGAGCAAGCTGCCCCCGTCGTGTCCAGTGGCCCCTCCGGACCCGCTGCCCCAGTCGCGTCCGCTGGCCCCTCCAGGCCGTGTACCCCAGTCGCGTCCGCTGGCCCCTCCGGGCCGGCAACCCCAGTCGCGTCCGCTGGCCCCTCCGGCCCAGCTGCTCCTGTCACGTCCGCTAGTCCCTCCAGGCCAGCAGCGCCTGTCGCATCTACTGGCTCCTCCGGGCCGACAGTCCCAGTCGCACCCGCTGGCTCCTCGGGGCCAGTAGCCCCCTCCGCCTCCGTTGGCCCGTCGGACCCAGTGCCATCTCCTGCCCGACCGCACTACACACGTGGCCCAGGCGGCTGCCTCCGACCTCGGCCGACAGTGAGCGCGCAGATCGTCACACCGCGTCCCGTGGCGCCTCGACCCCCTGTGGCTCCACGTGTCTCCTCCACTCCCACGGTCGTGAGTGGGGACCCTGGCACTAAGGCTCTCGGCCTCACCACTTCAGCCATCATCGCAGACCTTCACCCGGGCTCTGCACTAGGCTACGCCATGCTTCATCACGAGCATCGGCATGCTGTCGTGGCTGCACTCGCCCGCATCCCACCTGGAGCTCGTGATGCACACTCCCTCTCAGTCCGGTCCATAGCATGCCTGGAGGACCCAGCCACCCTACGCGAGGCTCGAGCTTCTCCTGAGGCCACACATTGGGATGCTGCCTGTGCCGAGGAGCTCGCTGCTCTCCGACAGCACCACGTGTATGACCTCATTGACCTCGCTCCAGGTCAGAAGGCCATTGGTGCCAAGTGGGTCTTTTGGCGCAAGTGGAAGCCTGACGGGTCCTTGGATAAGTACAAGGCCCGCCTCACAACAAAGGGGTTTGCTCAGGTCCCTGGGATCCATTACGACCAGATCTTTGCGCCAGTCGATCGGTTCTCCACTAGCCAGGCGCTCTTCGGCCTGGTTGTCTAGCATGGGTGGGAGCTGCATCAGATGGACGTGAGCAACGCATTCCTCCATGGCCCACTGGAGGGTGAGGAGCTCTACATGGTGTAGCCCCTAGGCTTCGACGATGGCACTGGGAGAGTTTGGCAGTTGCGGAAGGCCCACTATGGCCTGAAGCAGTCGCCTCGGTGCTGGAACCAGGAGATCAGCAGCACGCTTCTCCGTGGCGGCCTCCAGCGCAGCACCGCTGACCCCGCACTATTCGTCAGCCCGCGAGGTCAGACCTTCACCGCAGTTCTGGTCTCCGGCGACGATCTCCTCATCGTGTCGCCAGACACGGCCGCCATACAGCATGTCAAGGACCTGCTGCACGCCGCCTACCAGATGAAGGATCTCGGGTCTGCCCGAATCTTCCTGGGCATGGAGCTCGATCATGATCGCTCCCAGGGCATCCTACACGTCCACCAGACTGCCTATGTGCAGACTCTGTCCTCTCGCTTCGCTGAGGACCTGCCCCTTGTGCCTAGCGCATCTTCACCTATGTCACCCGATGGCCAGGTGAAGCTGAAGAGTCCTGACCCAGCTATTGTGGGGGAGCCAGTTGATGTGACCACATATCTGTGTGTCATCGGGTCACTGATGTTCCTGGCGACGAAGACGCGTCCAGACATCGCGTTCGCAGTCAACCTCCTGGCCCAGTTCTCTCAGGAGCCACATCACCTCCACTTTGAGGCCGCGATCCGAGTACTGCGCTATATCGGTTCGACCCCTCGGCGAGGTCTCATGTTCCGCCGCCAGCCGTCCGTCGTCGCATTGGGCTACACCGACAGTGACTGGGCCGGCAGTCCAGACGGTAAGAGTTGCACAGGCTGGATCTTTCTGATTGACATCACAGCTGTGTCCTAGCGCACTGGCAAGCAGGGGTGCATTGCATGCAGCACTGCTGAGGCTGAGTACGTGGCCCTTGGCTCAGGCGCGTGTGAGAGTGTGTGGTTGCGTCGTCTGTTGTCCGCGTTGCATCAGTCTGTCGCATACATCACCTTGCACTGTGAAAATGAGAGTGCCATGGCCATCGCCGACAATGACGGTGTGCATCACACACGCACAAAGCAGATCACTGTTGAGTATCACTATGTCATTCGTTGTTGCATGACGGCAGCATCAACATCGTTTGGGTTGAGACGACACGGCAGCTGACTGACTTCCTGACCAAGGCACTGAAACGGGACTCGTTCAAGAAGGCTGTGAGTTCAGTTGGCGTGCGTCCGTGAGTTGCCTTCTTTGTCTCTGCCTGCGTCTCTCCGTGCCCTGGGGGAGTCTGGATGTTGACCGTGTCTCTGTCCGCCCATGTGCACTAGGCCTGTGAGTCATGGGGGAGTGTTGGTTTTTTGCGCATCTCTCATTGTGCTCTGTTGTGTCCTCCCCGCTTGTGTACATCAGCGTGCAGATGACTGACGGCGAGACTCGACGCTGATGGAGTGTCGTCCAGTGGAGCTGACGCACACTGAGGTCTACTCGCAGTTCGCTGGAGCCTCCTCTCTCGGGCGACGTGCTCAGCTCCATCGGCAGGCCTCCTCGGCGGTCGTGCTGCCGGCGGTCACTGCCACCGCAGTTGCTATCTGCATACATCCAGCGCATCCCATCGCGTCTGCATCGTCATGCTCTGCATAGGGTCCTTGTTGCATATTGCATGGCCCTGTTCGGGGTCATGGACCATGATAGGCACTGCCTGGGTTCGGGCAGCCATAACTCCTTGCTACTATTTTTCTAGCTGTTTTTGACCGCACGGCTGCGTTTGCAGCGTTGGTGTTATGGTATGGTCCAGTTTTCAGGCAAAACCGACGACGCCCGGGTTTTGGGCTGTCGGTCGTCTGGCAGGCCTCACTGAGAAAACCTGCCAGCCTGAAAACAGAGCTATTTTCTGATTGGCTGTTGAACTGAGTAACAAGCTCTACAGAGCTGGGGGGAGGCTGGTTCTGGGAGGGGTCTCCCATTGTGTCTCATTCTTCATTGCTAATCAGCTACTTTCAGTTTCCAGCTGCTTTCAGGCGCTAACACCGGCGCGCACACTTTTGAGTAACAAACCCAGAGCTTCCAGACTTTGTCTCTAGAGCAGCAGACTGAAGGGGCAGCTGACTTAAGCAACTAGCGTGGAAGCCAGCACGCTGCGTCAACAACCCTGCTGCCCCAACCTGCTGCCTAGCATTTCTGTTTGGATGCGCGCGATTTCGGCCTCGACAACATGTCGATGCTCGTGATGAAGCATGGCATAACCCAGTGCGAAGCCCGGGTGAAGGTCTGCAATGATGGCCGAGGTGGTCAAGCCGAGGGCCTTGGTGCCAGGATCCCCACTCACGACCGTGGGAGTGGAGGGGACACGTAGAGCCACAGGAGTTCGAGGCGCCAAAGAGCGCGGTGCGATGGTCTCCACGCTCACCGACGACCTGGGTCGGAGGGTGCCGCTTGGGCCACGTGTGTAGCATGGCAAGGCAGGCGATGGCGCTGAGTCTGACGGGCCAACGGAGGCGGACAGGGCTGCTGGCTCGTAGGGGCCTGCACATGCAACCGGGGCTACTGGCTCGGAGGGGCTAGCGGGTGCAACTAGGGTTGCTCGCCCAGAGGGGCCAGTGAACGCGACTGGGGCTGCCGGCCCGGTGGGACTAGTGGACGCGACTGGAGCTCTTGGCCCGGAGGGTCCAGTGGACGCGACTGGAGCTGCTTGCTCGGAGGGGCCTGTAGACGCGACTGGGGCCTGCGGCTTGGAGGGGCTAGTGGACGCGACTGGAGCTGCTGGCCCGAAGGGGCCAGTAGACGCGACGAGGGTTGCCGGCTCGGAGGGGCCGGTGGACGCCACTACGGCTGCCGGCCCGGAGGGGCAAGTGGACGCGACTGGGGCTGCTGGCCTGGAGGGCCGTGTGGACGCGACTGGAGCTGCTGGTCCTGAGGGACCAGTGGACGCGACTGGAGCTGCTATTCCGGAGGAGCCAGTGGACGCAACTTGGGCTGCCGGCTCAGAGGGATGTGTTACCCGGAAGCGGCAGGACGGAGGACGGACTCAGCAAGCCGGGAAGACACAACATAGTACAACGAGATGTGCAAAAACCAACAATGTGACTGTGGATCGATCACAACCCTCGCTCCCTCACGATGGGGATCGAGCGAAAATGTCCATACAAAAAATCTGGTGCTTTTTCCTTGGCACACGAGCTGTTGGTTTTTGCACATCTCTCATTGTGCTCTGTTGTGTCCTCCCGGCTTGTGTACATCGGCGTGCAGATGAATGACGGCGAGACGCGACGCTGATGGAGTGTCGTCCGGTGGAGCCGACGCACGCTGAGGTCTTCTCGCAGTTCGCTGGAGCCTCCTCTCTCAGGCGACGCGCTCAGCTCCATCGGCAGGCCTCCTCGGCGGTCGTGCTGCCGGCGGTCATTGACTCCGCATTTGCTGCTTGCATGCGTCCAGCGCGTCCTATTGCGTCTGCGTCGTCATGCACTACCTAGGGTCCCAGTTGCATGTTGCATGGCCCTGTTCGGCAGCACAAACCGTTGTGGGCACTATCTGGGTTTAGGCTGCCATAACTCCTCGCTACTGTTTTTCTAGCAGATTCTGACCGCACGGCTGCATTTGCAGCGGCGGTATTATGGTATGGTCCAGTTTTCAGGCAAAACGGACGACGCCCGGGTTTTGGGCTGTCGGCTGCCTGGCAGGCCGCACCGAGAAAACCTGCCAGCCTGAACTGAGCTATTTTCTGATTGGCTGTTGAACTGAGTACCAAGCTCTACAGAGCTGGGGGGGGGCCTAGAACTTGGAGGGGTCTCCCATTGTTGTTCATTCTTCATTCCTAATCATTCACTTATAGTTTTCAGCTGCTTTCTGGCGCTAACACTGGCGCGCGCATTTCTGAGTAACAAACCCAGAGCTTCCAGACTTAGACTCTAGAGCAGCAGACTGAGGGGGCAGCTGACTTAAGCAACGAGCGTGGAAGCCCGCACGCTGCATCAACAACGCTGCTGCCCCAACCTACTGCCTAGGCTATTCCTTGGTATCAGAGCCAGAGCGTAGCAGCAGTAGTAGAAAACTGACGAACAGGTGCCAGACAACGCCGGCGGACCCCCATACGCGCCAGTGCAGGGGAAATGCTGCCGGATTTTTTCCGGCAGCATTGAACCGCCTGGTGGCGGCGTCAGATTTTTTCCCACGGCCACTGGGCCAGGGGAAATGCTGCCGAAATTTTTTCGGCAGCACTCACCCCCACGCGTGACACGAGGAGGTGAGCGGCAGGCGGCGTCTGACGTCTGCGGGCGACGACGCAAGCGGCGAACGTCACCCAGGTGCAGTGACTGGCACCGCCAGCAGCAGCAGGTGGCAGCAGCAGTTCGCAGCAGCACGCAGCAGAAGCAGCTCGCGGCAGCAGCAGCAGCAGCTTGCGGCAGCGGCAGCAGCAGCGCGCAGCAGCGGCAGCAGCGTGTAGCAGCAGCAGCTGCGCGCAGTAGCAGCTCGCAGCAGCAGCCCGCAGCGGCAGCAGGCAGCAGCGGCAGCGGCAGCGGCAGCCGGCAGCAGCGGCTGCGGCAGCAGGCAGCAGCCGTAGCACGCAGCAGCTGCAGCAGCGTGCAGCAGCAGCAGCTAGCTGCAGCAGCCGCTGCAGCGAGCCGCTGCAGCAGCCAGCAGCAGGAGCTGCCAGCCGCGGCTGCTGCTGCTCGCTGCTCGCAATGAGCGAGCAGCGAACAGCAGCCCGCTGCTGCCAGCGAGCAGCAGCTCGCTACTGCCAGGCGAGCAGCAGCCCGCTGCTCGCTGCAGACAGCGGGCTGCTGCCCGCTGACAAAGAGAAAAAAAAAAGAAAAAAAAGGGCAACAGAAAAAAAATCCCCCACCCCCGCAGCTCGCTACAGCAACCCGCCGCAGCAGCGAGCAGCTGCTGCAGCACGCAGCAGCCGCAGCAGCGGGCGGCAGGAGCAGCACGCGGCTGCAGCAGCGCACAGCCGCAGCGGCGAGCTGCAGCAGCCGCGGCAGCCGCAGTAGCTCGCAGCAACAGCAGCTGCGGCTGCAACAGCAGCAGCAGCAGCAAGCAAGCAGCAGCAGCAGCAGCAGCAGCAAGCAAGCAGCAGCAGCAGCAGCAGCAACAGTAGCGGCAGCAACTGCAGCAGCGGCAGCAACCGTAGCAGTAGCAACAGTAGCAGTAGCAGCGGCAGCGGCTGCAGCGGCATCAGGAGCAACAACAACGGCAGCGGCCCCAACGTCCACCGCTGCTGACGTCAGCACTCCTCTGCTAACGTCACTGCTGACGTCACTACTGACGTCATCAACAACAACAAAAAAACAAACAAAAAATTGGAAAGGATAGAAAACAAGGGACACTGAGTAAGGGAAGGGAGTCCTGATGAGGGGTCCTCCTCTGGTAGGGGGACCCCTACCCCTCCCTTCTTGCAGCGACTACTGTAGCAACAGCAGCATCACCCGCCGCCGCTTCAACAGCAGCAGCCGCCGCCGCTTCAACAGCAGCAGCCGCCGCCGCTGCAGCAGCAGCAGCCACCGCCGCTGCAGCAGCAGCAGCCGCCGCCGCCGCAGCAGGAACAGCAGCAGCCGCCGCCGCTGCAGCAGCAGCAGCAACTGCCACCGCCGCTGCAGCAGCAGCAGCCGCCGCCGCCGCAGCAGGAACAGCAGCAGCCGCCGCCGCTGCAGCAGCAGCAGCAACTGCCACCGCCGCTGCAGCAGCAGCAGCAGCAGCCACTGCCACTGCAGCAGCAGCAGCCGCCGCCCCTACAGCAGCAACAGCAGCAGCCACCGCCACTGCAGCAGCAGCAGCCGCCACCCCTGCAGCAGCAGCAGCCGCCGCCCCTGCAACAGCAGTAGCCGCCGCCCCTGCAGCAGCAGCAGCCGCCGCCCCTACAGCAGCACCAGCCGCCGCCCCTGCAGCAGCAGCAGCAGACAATGCCGCTGCAGCAGCAGACACCGCCGCTCCAGCAGTAGCAGCAGCCGCCGCCTTTGCAACAGCAGCAGTAGCAGCAGCATCAGCCCACTGGTAACGTTGGCGGCCACCCTGACCCTCTTGCTGCTCTTCAGCAACAGCTTGCCGCCTTGACGCAGCAGCTTGCAGCGCTACAGCTGGTCGCTTCCCACAGCGCCACCAGTGCCCCGCTGTCCTTCATCCCCCCAGGGCATGCTAGCCCCGTTGTGTCCGCTGCCACGTACTACCTGGCACAGCAGCAGACTCAGCGCCAACGGCAGACAGTGACCTCCGTCCTTGGCCCCACTTTGGGTGCCGGCCGCAGGCAAAAGGACTTTGAGACACCTCCGCCGCCGCTTCAGAGCGGCGAGCAGTTCCGCAGCTGGGAGCTCAGCTTCCGGATCTGGGCGCAGGGTGAAGGTCTGTGGGCCTACTACACCCTGCCCTACGACTCCACCCAGGCTGATCAGCTGTATGACGCTGGTCGCGCCGTCCGCGCCCTTGTCCCAGTCGCCCCCCCCCGCTTCCCGCCTTGCCCTGGAGCCCTTCCTCGGTGACTTCACCGCTGGCGCCATTCGTGACCCTGCAGCTGCATGGAACGTCCTCACCAGACCCCATCGCCTGTCCAGCGACGCTGAGATCAGCCGTCTGCTTTGGGAGTTCAACTCCCTGCACATGGGGGAGACCGAGACAGTCACCGCCTACTGGCAGCGGGCGGAGGACATCCTTCGTCGTCTCGGCAAGTCTGCTCCGCCCCCTCTATCCGCGCTCCTCACCATCAAGCGCGGCGCCACCAGTGCGTACGCGGACGTCTTCGTCCACTATCCCCAGGACGTCCTCTCCACCATGGCGGCCCAGGGCACTCTCATGCCCTGGGCATACGAGCTCTTCCTCCGCATTGAGGAAGCTCACCAGGAGTCTCAGCTCCATCGCACGGAGGCACTTGCTTCCCCTGCCGTCGCCTCCCCTGCCGTTGCCTCCGTGGCTGTCTCCTCCCCTGCCACAGCTACTTCGTCGCCTTCGGGGAAGAAGAAGAAGAACCGCAACAAGAAAGGCAAGGGTCCGCCGCAGCAGCAGCAGCAGCAGTCGTCGACCGGGTCCCGCAGTGGTGGCTCGGTCTGCCACAACTGTGGTCAGCCCGGGCACGGGTGGTACACGTGCCCCCTCCCGACGGACGAGGCGCGCGTCATCGCNCCGCAGCAGTACTACCCTCAGCCGTCGGCACCTCCGCTTCATTTGCCGGCTCCGCCCTCCTACCCGGGTTCCGGCGCCGTCACTCCTCACTCCGTCTACACTCCTGGGCCGTCCTCCCGTGAGCGTCAGCTGGAGCAGTTCATCGCGCTCCAGCTTGGCCTGCCTCGCCCTCCTCCCCAGGGAAGTGCGAGTTGCGTCACATCCTGCCCCCCGGACCCTCCCTGCATGACTGAGACTGAGCTGCGGTCGTGTCCTCCTCCTTCGTCTATCTCGTCGTCTCCCGTGGTCTCCTTCACCCCACTTCTTGACGACATCGCATGGCTTGATGATTGGCAGTCTCGCTTCGCGCCCCCTTCTACCGTGTCCGCGTCCCTTGCTTGCTGCCACGTGACCATGAGTGATCTGGCGACCCCTGTCCAGGATCCTGCTGAGACCTGGATCATCGACTCCGGGGCCACGCACCACATGACGGCCTCTCGCGAGGCCATCAGTATGCTCGGTCCTGTCGGCGATGTCTCCGGTGTCCGGACAGGCTCCGGACAGGTGTTACCTGTCCGTGGTGTTGGCGTCGTTCGTTTCCGTGGTCCGGCCGGTGACGTCTTCCTGACCGATGTTCTCTTTGTCCCTGGTCTTGAGCTCAGCCTCCTGTCCTTGACTGCCTTTGACCGCATGAGTATGGATGTTGTGCACTCGTGTGGTGTAGGCACTGTGTCGTTGCGTCCATCTGGTCTCGTCATCCTGCATGCCACCGCTCGTGGCAACTTGTGGCACGTTCCCCGCCTCTCCTCTACCCCACCCGTCTCCTCCCCGTCGGTGTCCACAGGTCATGTGTTTGTCACCAGCACGCTGTCTCCACAGCACACCCGCCTCTTGCA
>SZWC01002244.1:105490-115888 GCA_023375785.1 Penium margaritaceum
GCGTGTGCGGAGACGTAGAGCCGGATGGCCGCGCACTGTTGGAGGCATGCTGTGCGAGGATGCTCACCGCACGCTGTGCCCAGTGCGCGAGGGTCTCCGCCGAGTACTGTCGGGTCCCGCATGAGAGGCAGATCTTGGCCAGGCGGGCCAAGAAAACCCAGAACTCCTCTCCCAGGCCGCCCAGGGTCTCCCAAGCCAGGGGTCGCAGGTGGTGTCCCCCCCGCGGGGCCGCTCTGTATTGCTCAACCTTCTCCTCCTCAGCAGCCTCAAGAGCCTGTCCCGGCCCTGTGGCTCGGTGTCTCTGTGCGTGCACCGTCATGACGTCCAACACCCACGTGATGCCGAGGTCGTGGTCCACCAAGGTGAGGTCCGGGCGGAGGTACCCCCGCCCCCCCAGCAGAGGCAGCACGTCCGTCGGCTTCACACGGACAGTGAGACAGTGCTCTCGGCACACGTCAGCGAGCTCGTCGCGGATGGCGTTATGAACACGCCAGATCGCACCTCCTTCCTTCTCACGACTGGTCATGGCAGCAGGTTCGAGGGGGTGCACCTGGACCTGCTCTAGGTGTGCGAGGGGGAGGCCGAGCCTGAGCTGCGCATGGAGTCGGAAGTCCGCTGCAGGAAGGAAGGTCCGGTCGTCCTCCCCCGACGGCATGGCCTGAAGCCTTAGTGCGCTGCCCCGTGTTCCTGTGGCCCAACATCTGCTATGTGCCCTGCGACAGCACCCCGTGCACGGGCCGCAACGCACCGGGTAGGTATAGTCCTGCAGCGCCACTGACCCTGCCTCCCCCACCCACCGCTCCCGCCGGGTCGCATACCACACCTCACTCAACTGCTGGTAGAGGCGTGGCGCTGGTCCCTGCTGCCAGCCGTCGAGAGAGGGCAAGGCATGGAACACCTGCACCAGTAGCTCCTCCTCCACCCGTTGCCATGGGGGGTGAGGAAGTCAAGGGTCCGAGCGGAGGGCAGGAAAGAGCCGAAGTCAGACACCAACGAGTGGAGGAGGGAGCCTGTGGCGCATACGAAGGCGAGCGCCGCCCGGTCCCGGGCACCGAGGAGGCCAGCGCCGCCAAAGCGGAAGGGCAGCTGCACCTGCCACTGGGCGAGCAGCTGCAAGTCCCAGTCCTCCGTCGCACGGTCAGCTGCTACCATCACCTGTAGCGACGAGAGGACTGCCGCCCACACGGCGTCGTTGAACCGCTGCAGCACCGCTAGCCACCACCGCACGGGGGGTAGGGCCCACACGCAAAAGTCCACCCACGGGATGATGCAAAGCCAGAGGAGGGTCATCGTCGCCTGTATGTCCTCCATGCGACCAATCTGTTGGAGGTCGCATGTCTATTGCGGCAACCAAGCCTCTGCCCACTCCTCCTTAAAGGCCTGGGCGCCAGCAGGGCAGCCTAAGACCTCCACTCCTCCACCCGTCCGAGGCAGCCTTGTGAGCGTAGAGGGGATGGCCTCCGCTGAGCGCTGCCACAGTAGGCACTTCCCAGGCTGGACGCGTAGGCTGCGGAGGGCCGCAGCCTCCACAAAGTCCGCCATGCAGGCCCCTAAGAGGTGGGGGGGTCCGCAAACAGTTGCGTCATCCTGGTAGGCGCCGATGTGGCCCAGTCGATCACCACTTTCCGCCAAAAGGGTCCGGGAGGCTGCCTGCAGAGCGGGGACCAGGGCGAGGTCGAAGAGTGCAGGGCCCAATGGATCACCCTGGCGGACGCCGCGGGCGCTCTCCAGGATGGCAGGTGTGTCAATGTCGAAAAGGAGGAGCTGGGCAGGGTGGAGGGAGAATTGTCGAAGGTAGTGGATCCAAGACCCAAGGCCTAAGTCAAGCACCACCGTGAACACCGACGCCTGCTCCACCTTGTTAAAGGCGTTGCGGATGTCAAGTCGGAGCAGCTAGAAGGAGGGGTTGGCAGTGAGGATGGCCCTAATCCCTCGGACCAGAAGAGTCGCGCCATCAACACCCACGTTGTACTGACGGGGGCGGAGCACGGAGCTAAGCTTCTCCCTGTCGCAAAGGAGGAGCAGCTTCCCCGCCAACTGCGTCCACACTTTGCCCACCGCGATTGTGCGCACCCCTTCCTCCTCCGAGGCCCCCTTCAGCACTCGGTTGAGTCTGCTGCGACTGATGCAGGATGCCGCCTCTGCCGGTAGGCAGCCCTAGAGCATACGACGGAGGACACCCCCCAGGCCCTCCAAGGCCGCTGGCGAGTCCAGGACAACGTCGCGAAGCAGGTCTGTGGTGAGACCCTGTGGCCCAGCGCTGGAGCCGCGTAGCGCCTCCTTGAGCACCTCCTCCACCATGGCGTCCGTGATCCTGTCCGCTCCCCCCTCGTCTGGCGGGTCGAAGTCCGGTACCCACTCAGGTAGAGGGAGGAGGCCTGCCGGGTGGCACTCGCGGAGGGCGGCAACCGTCTCAGCTGTGCCCGCTGCGGAGGGCCGGTCCTCGAACTGCTGCATTGCTTGGGCGAAGGCGCCTGCGAGGGCGAGACTCGCCGCCCGCCGCCGAGCCTTTGCCGCCTCCACCCCCTGTGTCGCCATGGCCTGGCGGGTGAGAGGGCGTGAGACGACTCGGGCGCGTGCGGCCGGGCTGATCTACTCCAGTTTCTCCTCCAAGAGCCCAGCACAGCTTCTCTTTTCCAGTTAAGCATTGCTTTAGAGGCAATGGTGGGGAGGATGCCAATGTCCTGCGCGCCACCGCAAACAAGATATGGGACAAGCCAAATCCACATAAGACAAGTGGTTCTCGGGCACGGCTGTGCAGCCGGGCCCGACATAACACAGGTTAGGCAGTGCCAAAGGGGCCCCTGGGCCAGAGAGCAGCATGGCCCCATGGAGATCTTGTCGGAGGACACCATCCGGTCGCCCATGAGCGATGCACGCCTGGCGGATAAACGCACATTGGGGCCGAATGCCTGCCAGCAAAAGGCGCTGCACCACGTAAGCAACCGAACAACTTTCCCAACGCGTCATATCCTCCTGAGAAGCCCCCTCATGCCCACGATGAAGGCACAGATGAGGCAAACGATGCAAGAAGTCCC
This sequence comes from Penium margaritaceum, assembly GCA_023375785.1. Classification (NCBI taxonomy): domain Eukaryota; kingdom Viridiplantae; phylum Streptophyta; class Zygnematophyceae; order Desmidiales; family Peniaceae; genus Penium; species Penium margaritaceum. Next base: position 108,529 of record SZWC01002244.1, read on the forward strand.
AAGTTGCCGGATCAAGACTCCCAAGTGCCTCCCAGGCAAGGAGCCGCAGGGCCCAGCTCGGGCGATGGATCAAGGCAGGGTGGTATGAGGCCCTCTTCACGTCCTCTCCATGGCGAAGCGCGCGACGACTATGGTGATATCCACCACCCACATTGTGCCCTCCTCCCGATCCTCCAATATGAGATCCGGGTGCAGATCTGCCCCCGCCATCAAAGTCAGGCCCAAGGGCTTGACTATAATCGGAAGGGCATGCTCACAGCAGATGTAAACCAACTCATCACGAATTCTATGGTGAACCTGGAGCACCGCTGTCACATGATCGAGCCAGGAGTCAGGCCACTTATGTTGCAATGCTCCAAATAGCCCAATGGGAGGCCAAGCCAAAGTTCTTTTTTTCCCCTCCTTTCCGGGAAAAATGATAAGTAGCACATGGTGGGGAGGATGCTAGCGTCTTCCGCACCGCCGCATACAAGACATGGTACATACCACATCCACAGCATGGAATCATCAGGGGTTGACGGGCAAGGCCCTAAGGCCAAGGCCGCTACACTATCACGTCCACAGACTCCGCGTAGCACAGGTCAGAGAGGGGTACCGAATCCTGGAGCCAGGGAGCTGGCGGACGCTGCTGCAAGTCTCAGCTCAACATCCGGCCGGCCATGTGCCATGCAAGCACAGCGGATGACAACGCACTGGCGGCGATCACCCGCAAGGGAGAGGCGCTGGGCCAAGAACATCACTGATTGGCTCGCCCAGGCCCCCAGATCCTCAGGAGTCGTGCCCTGATGACCCAGCTGGAGGCAGAGCTCAGAGAGGGTGCAGAAAATCTCATGCCGCTGGCCCCAGCCCGCCAAGCGTCTCGCAAGCAAGTGGGCGTAAGATCCACCCTGGCCGAAGCACGGGTGCCGGGTGGTACGTCGTCGGCTTGGCCACTTCTGCGTGGCGGAGCACACGCCCCTCCGAGGTAGCGGTCGCCCCGTGGGCATCCACCATGGTGACGTCATCGACACACATGGAGCCATGCTCGCGGTCCTCCAAAATGAGGTCTCGTCGCAACGTGGCCGCAGTAGTCAGGAGGAGGCCAGCCGGCTCCACGCGCAACAGGAGGGAGTGCTCCTGACAGATGCAGGCCAGCTCATTGCGGATGGCGTGGTGGGCCTTCGTGATGAACCTGGACCCTTGCCAACGAGTCATCGGGGCAGGCGTGAGGCCGTTGCTCCAGGTAGCCGGGGGGGAGGCCGAGCCACAGCTGCGCGTGTACCCGGAAATCTGCCAAGGAGAGGCGAACGTGGTCGCGAGGGCCGGTCGGGGATGCCTGAAGTCACAGTGCCGCGCCTCTAGAGCCCACTACCCAACACCGGCAGACAAGCAGGCGCCAGCACTCTATGGCATGGTGAGGTAGGCTCTGCTGCTGCGGAGGACAGGTATAGTGGCGAACCGTCGCGTCCCGGACATCCTGAATCCAGGAGTGACAGAGGTCGTGGAAGAAGTCGGAGCTGAGCTGCTAGGCGATGTCACAAGGGGGCCCCATCTGCAGCTCCAACAAGGAGGGCAGGGGCGCCTGCACCGCGGCCGGATAGAAGGGCAACTGTTGCTCCGCAAAGAGGGCAGAGGAGTGTTGGCGCTGTGAGAGCAAGGAGGAGTGGGCCGAAAAGCGCCAGAAGGTCTAGCAGCAGACTCGTCGATGCCGCAACAAACACCAGGGGAGCTCGAGAGCGTGCGCCGAACAAGCCACAACCACTGTCGCGGAAGCGGAGCTGCGCCTGTCCACTGGCGAGGGTCTGGTCCCCACTCGGGTCCGCTCTGGCGCCTGACCCAGCCCCAGAATGCCCAGGTTCGCCGTCCAAACTGCATCGTCGAACTCTCCTAGGGAGTCCAGCCAAGAAGGGGTGGGAAGGAGCGCACGGATCCAAAAGTCGACTCTCGGAATGACACAAAATCGCAGCAACGTCATGGCCGCCTGCGCGTCCAGCAGGAGCGGCAACTCCACCAAGCCCTGCGTCTGCTCGTGGAGCGACTCCTGCTGCCAGCTATCCTCAAAGATAGGCCTGCCGGTCAGGAAGCCGAGAAGCACAACCCTGTTTGATGACGTATGACGCCAAGGAGGGAAAGGGGTATGGCGTCCTCAGAGCGTCCCCACAGGAGGCACTTGTGTTGCTGCACACGGAGGCCCTAGCGAGTTGTTGCCGCCACCACGGCCTCGTAGCACTCCCTGAGAGGAACAGGGGCCGCCACAATCGTGCCATCATCAAGAAAGGCTCCCATATAGCCGCTTGTCTCCCCAGACGAGCGCTGCAAAGCCTGCAACCCGGCCTCGAGGATGGGAAGCACCGCCAGGTCAAACAGCACCGGGCCCATGGATGCGCATGCAAAACTGCTTTGACTCCATGAATCACTGCCCCTTCTAGAATGCCGACTCCTAATTACAGTGGGCGCAAGGTCGCTACAGTCTTGTCCTTGTCGCGTACCAGCGAGACCCGAGCCGCAAGGCGAAGCAGTGCCTCCTCTATCACAATCGGTCGTACCCCATCCTCTTTTGTGGCTCCCTTCAAAAGAGGGATAAGGCGGCTCCGCCCAAGGAGTGCCACACGGGTCGGCAGCTACCCGCCAAGAATGACAACCAAGACCTCCAGCAGCCCCTCGGGTCCCATGGTCGTGTCCAAGACAAAGTCGCAAAGCATGTCTGTCACAAGACCCTCCCAACCTACCGCCGACCCTCTTGGGCTATCCCGGAGGGCCTGGAGGAGGAGGTCAGCAGTGAACTCCTCCTGACCTAGAGGAGGAGGTCAGGAGGAGTTCACTGCTGACCTCCAGCTCCTCCTCGGGAGCTGGAGGTGGCCAGGCATACGTCTCCACCCACTTCGGCAACAGAAGGGTGGACAGGGGGTGAAGCTCCTGCAAGGCCCGCAGCGTGTCCTTTGTGCCCCCCGTCGGCGATGGGACTCAAGCAAGCGCGTGACCCTGCCCGAGCCTGCCTGAGCCGCCGCGCGAAGAGCTGGGCGAAGGAGGTGAGGGAAACGAGCTGGGCGAACGCGATGAGGGAAGCGCAGAGAGCTGGGCGAACGCGGTGAGGGAAGCGCGGAGTGCTGGGCGAGCCTCCATAGCTGCCTCCCCTACAAGGCTGACCCACTCTCCGCCATCAAATCGGCTGCAGCGTTCGAGAAGAACATCGGAGACAAAACGAGTGAGGCGACGACGCGAACGCTGCCTGCGGTCGCGGTGTCCCTGTTGCCGCTAGAAAGACGAGGCGAGCATGTCCTCCTTTACCAATTTAGCATCTGTGACTATCCTATAGAGAAGGAGCTGGAAGTGGAGACCCAACAGCCAGCACTCATGGGCAGTGTCAGGAGGGGAAAGTGGATCTGCAGCCCAGAGACAGTGGCGCAGGAAGATGGCGACAGCGTGGCGGCGAGGCTCCCCAAACAGTCGCGGATGGACTGTTGGCACCGAGAAAAAAACAGACGCGGATGGCTCCTCTGGGACCGGCAGCAAACCACCCAGGCGCTTTCAGCAAAAGCCCGTCAGTGAATCCTAGGCCTCCTGAATGAGGAAGCCGGTCGGCTGTGGGTGGGTTGAAGAAGCCGCCAAGAAGGCGGTGAGCCCCTGAGGAGGGAGCAGTTCAGAAGAACAGTGGGGGCCAGCGCTCTGGCCCCCGGCAGCAGCCCCTCAAAGATGTCCCGCCTGAGGCCGGGGCGCGCAAGTCCCTCCCGCGAGAGAGCGCCCGCCACCTGGTTGCGTGCCTGCGGGAGCCAATGGAAAGATACCATGCCAACGGCCGCCACTGCTGCTAAGGCGTCCCGGGGTCGGAGGCGTAGGGTTGGGTGGTTGACGCGCAACTGCCTGCGCATTTGGCAAATGACCAGTTTGGAGTCACCCAACACAATCAACCGATACATTGTTGCCCTCGCTGCGAAATGGAGGCCGAGGTGCAAGGCCGCGTACTCCACCTGGTTGTTGGTCACTCTGTCATGGAGCCACTCCGTCCAAGGTGTAGAGGAATGCCCCTGCTCCTCCTCGGAGACTCCTAGACGACTCGGCTGCCCCATCGAAGAAGACCCAAAAAGGATGGTTCCTCTTTGTTTCCTATTAACCATATTTGGGGATGGGCCAGATCGTGATCTTGTACTGGCTCGGGTGGCTGGACCACCAATGCCATGGCGGGAGCAGGAGCGGTTTGCGTAGCCTCCCCCACCCCCCCGATGCCACTGAATACGGCCGCTCCACTGCGGCGCCGATACGTCCACAGAGGCTGTTAGCCACAATCCTGTACAGCAAAAAGAGGCTACTGCAGGGCTGTCCCCCGCAAGGAAGGAGGACATCCGGAATGCCGCCCCGAAGACGAGTGGCCAGGAAGTCGGGGCTGATCGCCTGGCCCGAGCCCCCCCCCTGCTGCGGGCGGAGGGTCAAAGTGGAGGATGGGCAAGGGAGGGAAGGGGTGGAGTGAGAAGAGGGGCGCCGATCCTGTGACCTCCGGCATCAATGGCTAGAGTAGGACGGCCACTAGCAGATAGGAGGGTCGAGCGACTCGGGGGAATAGAGGGTGGGACGCCCCTCAGGATGACCAGTTCCCCTGGCATAGGGTGCATTGCAAGCACCGGCTGCAGGGAAAAGGAAGAGAGATCCCGGTCAAGCGAAAGAGCTATCGCACAGAGCCAGGTACGCTGCGCTGGATAGTGGAAGCGGCGGTAGAGGAGGTGCCCGAGGTGGCGCTTGCGCCCCGCGATAGAGCGCTGCAGCCACGGCGACGGCTACGATGCAACGGCGGGGCTGGCAGCAGGCAGGGAGCTGTCTTCGTGGCTGCTATGGCGCTGTCACCCATAACTCTGAAGACGGAGACGGCGACCTCCCGGGTCCTGCTCTCCGCCCCCAACAACCTGCGTGGCATGAGGACACTCATGAAGCTGCTGCTGCCGTAACCTCTCCTGCTGTTGCTGCTGCAGATGAAGCTGCTGCTGCTGCCACCGTTGCTGCTGCTCGTGCTGTTGCGTCTGCTGCTGCAATTGCGGCTGGGGCCCCTCTGGTGGCGGTTGGCTGCGCAGCTGGAAGTGCTGCAGTTCCTGCGAGGGCTGCAGCTGCTGCTGTGGCCGCTGCTGGTTCTGCCGCTGCAGCAGCGGTTGCTGCTGCTCCTGCCTCAGTTGTTGCTGCTGCTCCTGCCTCAGTTGTTGCTGCTGGTGCTGCCGGGGCTGCTGCTGCTGCTGCTGCTGCAGCAAAGGCTGCTGCCGTTGCTGGTGCTGCTGCTCATGCTGCTGCTGCCGCTCCTGCTGTCGCTGCTGCCGCAGCTGCTGCTGCTCCAGAAGTTGCTGCTGCTGCTGTCCCTGTTCGTGCAGACCCTCCTCCTAGCCGGAGCTGCTGCTGGAGCTGGGGAGGCCACAGTTGTGAGCAGAGAAGGTGCCGCCCCTGCGGTTGTAACCCCCGGAGAGGCAGCCGCTGCTGAGACTGCCGGCACAGGAGGTGGAACCGCGGGGTGTGGCAGCAAGTGGTCAAGTGCCACGCGGAGGACTCCGACCTGGCGCTTGTTCTGGATGAGACGGTCCTCCATGCGGTTCTGGCCGGGAAGCACGGCATGAAGCTGAGCCTGGAGGTCCGGGAACAGGGGGAGCAGCTGCGGCTGGTGGCCAGAGCTCCATGCAGGGGCGTCGGTGGTGAGAGCCGCATGAAGTGCGTCGGAGAGCCGACGGAGGCCCTCCTCCGTGGGTGGGGCAGTGGCATCGCCCTGGGGAAGCCAAGGACGGAGCAGGCCTGCGATGAGATTGTTGGCGCTGAGGTGCAGGCCGTTAACAGAGGTGTGCAGGGCTGCCGCTACGTCCTGACAGTGGTTGTGGTCAGCCTGTTGAGCAGAGGCAGCGGCCTCCGCGGCCGTGGCCACAGCGCGTTGCAAAACATACAGCCGACTGTCGAGGTGGGCAGAGCTGCACAAAGGAAGGTTATGCAGGTGCTCCAATCCCTCAACCTGCGTTCGGAAAGCGTCGTCATGTTCTCCAAGAAGGCGGAGAAAATTGTGGTGTAAGCCGTTGAAGAGATCCGCAGTCATGACACTCAAGAAGAAGTCCACGCGCTGCTGAGCATACCGACGTCCCCGACGCCATCAGCCACCTCCTGAAGCTGGCCATGCGCACGCTGGAGGGCCTGCTGGACGCCGTCAGACCGTCCCTGCAGAGCAAGAACGCGGCCTGTCCGGATGTGCGGTTCGGCGGGTCAAACATGGCCTGTCCAGGTGCGCGGTTCGGCAGGTCACGAGAAACAGCCCCTCGGCGTCCCGCATGGACTCCAGGACTGGGGCCCAGGGCTTGGCGAGACCCGCAAGCGCAAGTACAGGGAGGGCGGGAGAAAATGGAGGTAGGGGGAAAATGGAGGCAAGGAGCCGAGGGGCCGGCCGACAGCAGACTTGGCTCCACGGAGGGACCCATAGACGGAGACGCCAACGGGCGGGGGTCATCCTCCTCCATGGCCGCAAGAGCTGTGTGGGGGAAAATCTGTGGTCGAAAAACTGTGGTGGAAACTCTGTGGTGGAAAAACTGTGGTGGAAACTCTGTGGTGGAAAAACTGTGGTGGAAACTCTGTGGTGGAAAAACTGTGGTGGAAACTCTGTGGTGGAACTCTGTGGTGAGCTCCTCCACCGGTTCAGATGTGGGAGGGACTCACGATGCTGCCAACTCGATGTGGGGGCCAACAGAGTGAAGAGCAGACCGCACTTCCGCTAAGCGCGGGCGGTGTTGTTCCTACCTGCTGCTGACAGGTGCGAACACAACACAAGCAAGCAAGTAGCTTGGGCGTGGTTCACCCCATGCACCATAACAACTGCCCCGGTCCCAGCGCTCAGCCCCCTCAACCTCTCCACCTCTCCTCCACGCTGTTGTGTGACTCCTCAAGCAAAGGAAACTTAGAACGAAGAGCCAGGCGTGTTGCCAAGGCAACCTCCTCTGCAAGGCTTGGCGAATCCCCACCCTTGACCCTCATGCATCTCTTCGTAACTGCGTCAAGCGGGCAAACAAACCCCCCACCCCTCCCCCACCCCATCCCCCACGGCATTGGAGGTGGTGTTTTACACACCTACAAGCTCCTGGTTGGCGTCAACGGTGTACCCGTTCTTCGCCGCCAGCGCCTTGGCAATGCCGATGGACTCGAGGTAAGCGGCAGACGAGATGACGATTGCGGGGTTCAGCAGGTCGCGCCACCTACTCCATGGGAACTCCACAAAGGGAGTCGGCAGCCCGCTGGGGACCTCACCCGTCACCCGTATCTGTAAAGCGCACGTGCGAGTGTGGGTACGTGTGTGTGTGTGTGTGTGTGTGTGTGTGTGTGTGCATGTGTGCATGCATGCGTGCGTGCGTGCGTGCGTGCGTGCGTGCGTGCGTGCGTG
>SZWC01002244.1:121836-157119 GCA_023375785.1 Penium margaritaceum
TCGACAGTAGGGTCCGCAGCAATCGCGGGGAGCTGTGTCCGCTATGGGGGGGCGATCGGAACCCAAACTTGAGGATGCGCACTGTCTGCTGCTCTCCAAGCTCCTGCCTCTGCCGACGTTGGCGTTGCTGTTGCTGCTGCTGCTGCTGCTGCTGCTGCTGTTGCTGCTGCTGGGCCCGGGTGCCCTCCTGCCGCCCTTGCAAACGCGGTGTGCACTGTTCATTCCCATCCTGATTCCGAATGTCAACACTCGATGCTTCGCCACAATGCTGCTGCTGCTGATGTTGATGCTGCCGCAGCTGCTGCTGTTGCTGTTGCTGCTGCTGCAGCTGCTCTTGCCCGTCTTGCCGTTTGTCATGCTGCAGCTGCACCTGCTGCTGCTGCTGCTGTTGCTGCTGTTGCTGCTGCACACAAGGCTCCGCAGGGTGGTCCTGAAACAATGGCGCCAAGGTTTCTGGCGCTCGATGGAGCAGCGGCGACTGCAGTGTGACGTCATGGTACGACGTGCTGTTTCTGGAGCTTCTCACCAGCCCTGACGTCGTCGAGGACGATGACGACATTGACGACCCCTCCATTCCTCTTACCCTCCCTCTTCAGGCTTGCCTGTTCCTGGAGGTCAATTGTAAAAACAATCGGGCCGCCACCTGCCGTCGGTCTTGTCAGACACTAGCACTGATGCATGCAGCAGGTGCAGCAGTCGCCGCTGGCACTGGCCACTGCTGACGCCAAACCTGCCCCACTGATGCATGCAGCAGGTGCTTCTGCCGCCGCTGCCGCCGCCGCCGCCGCCGCTGGTGCTACTGCTGCTTCTGCTCGTGTGGCTCTTGCTGCTGCTGCTGCTGCTGCTGCTGCTGCTACCGGTGCTGCTGCTGCTGCTGTTGCTGCTGCTGCTTCTGCTCCTGCCGCTTCTACTGCTCCTGCTGCTACAACAGCTTCCGCTGCTCTTGCTGCTGCTGCTGCTGCTGCTGCTGTTGCTTGTGCTGCTCTTGCTTCTCCTTCTGCTTCTGCAGCAGCTGCTGCTGTTGCTGGTTTTACCACTGTAACTGCCGCTGCTGCCGATGCCGCTGTCAGTACTGCTGCTGCTGCTGCGCTGTCGTTTGCTGCGCCTCCTGATGCTGTTATTGTTGCTTCCTATCCTGCTCCTGTTGATACCATGCGAGAGCAGCAGGAGTCAAGAAGGATTGGGCGTCCAGACACCGATGACAGATGACACAACGCAGAGACACCTGACCACACCCGCCGGCGAGGCGGACTGGCCAGCTCCCTGTGGATTCAAGTCGCCCGTGGACAAACACGTGCATGCTCATGTGCATGTGCTTGTGCGTGTGTCAGCGGCTGTCAATGGACCATGCCACAAAGGAGACGGGCTGCCATCCGACCCACCGCGGGGCCTATCCCAGAATGGGACAAGGCTGGACTGGGCAAGGTGTCCGGCAAGGCTGAATCGAATCACCTACAACGGTGTCGTGGACCATCCACCCTGGAATGCAGGGCCCGTGGATGTGGGAGGATGGAGGTGAGCAGCGGGATGTGCGGTTGGCGATTGGCGGAGCCGTGGTGCCCAGCCGGCGCCTTGGGCGTGCGGTGCGACATCAGCTCTTGAGGACGCGGGTTCAGGTTCGATCAGGCCCGGTCAGCCCTTGACCCATGTCGAACCTGCGTTATGGGAGAAGTGGGAACGGTGACTGCGGAAGCTGAGAGAAGAGGGAAGGGATCATAGTTACTCTGCCCGTTCAACTGTGATCTGGCTGAAATCGCGAAAACCGTCTGAGGAGCTAGCCACAGTGACCGATGCGTGGCGGTCGTGAGGAGAGGAGGAAAAGGAAGAAGCCCGCCCCCCTTCCTCCCTTGCGGCAGGATTCGCGGCTGGTCAAACGCGCCGCGATCCGATCCGATCCAATTGGTGTGCAAGTCCGCGCACTGTAGGATTGCAGCCTGCTGCCGGACGGAGCGAGAGAGCGAAAGGTACGGGGGGAATGAAAAGTGCGGAAGGGGTTGAGAGAGAAAGGGGACAAGTTGCAGCGGGGACATCCAACAGCTCCGCCACAGGATCACAGGGATGCTCTCTTTTTTCCGACGCTTCGACGCCAGCCGGTGTGGACCGAGGCACAGATCCAGATCCAGGAAACTACACTCTCGCCAGTGACATTCGTGCAGCAGCAGACGTCCAGAGGGCAAGCCCGGGGGCGGATCAAGACCGCAACCCCCCCCCCCCCAACCAATAACGAAATGGCAATACATAGTTCAGGACAATGTTCCCAGACCATCGATTCCTGGCTATTCAATCGTCCATCGAAGGGCAAACACAATTTTACGTTTCGCAACTGTCGATCCTCCGCTCGCACATCTCTGATCCCGCAAACAACATACCGGTCACGGTACCACGAAACGCAAGAGAACAACAAGCCTTCGATCCCGAAATCCAAGGCTCCGTTTCCGAGTCACACCAATGTGTTCAACTTCTGAAGGTTACATGAAAGAAAAGGAAAACATTATCATGAGTCCAACATCATGACTTATTTCTTGAAGCCTAACGTAGAGCTACAATTCAGATAACATGTACAAAGGAATTCATTAAGAATTCGTCAAAACGTTTAGATGTAAGCCCTTTCTAAGTTCATCACCCGTATCTAAGAAACACCAAAAAACTTTAACTCTGTTATCTAAGCTTAAGAATGAATAAAACATTTAAAAAATTAAATTTTAAAAGATTTTAAAATTGATTTTATTTGATAACTTTTGAAATTCGCAACATAAAAGATTGGTGCTCGAAATATTAAGGGGCTTTAATCAACATTTTGAAAGAATACTAAAATCATACAAAAACAACAAAGCAACAAACCTCTTTTCGATATCCTTGATTAAAGATTTTCAATTAATCCATTATGGAAATATTTTAAGCAACGAATCATTGGTAATACCATTCCACACAACATGTTGAATTTTCCCATGTCTCATACAAACAAAACTATAATCTTGTAATCAAATCATGGTCTCCAACCACATTCATCTTTCTTAATGATGTGCATCATGCATAGATAAAAATGAACTTAGAATTTCAATGATATAATACTTCCAAAAAACATTAAATTTTCTTTTGTCTCATGGTGTCATCAATGGATTGGTATGCTAACTTACTGCTCAAACATTTTATCAATCCTACACATACGTAACAAACCTAATTTAGAAAACATGACAACAAAATAAACGTAGTAGTTTCTCAACCTTCATCTTCACATTCATAGTTTTTTATTTATATCTCAATTTTTTCCTTAAGTCACATGAAGCTACATCAAACATCCTAAACCCCGATCAAATGTGCAACCACATCAGATATTCTCATACACAATTGAGGGAAAAATGGAAAAAAAAAACGTTAAATGGTGCAATGCAAAACTCCTTACATCATGCTTCAAATTCCATAAGATATCTTAATGGAAACGCATGCCCTTTTAAAGTGAATACTGGTTTCGAATAACAATTTTGAAATCATATCTTGAACATCTTCAAACTATCACATATATCTTTTCAAAAGTTTCAAGATACATACAAAACAACTCGTATACATCTTTTAGTTTTGAAATTTTTGTTACTTAGTTATCTTCAGATTGCCATGATGGTCTAAGGATATAAATGTTTACATGAATTTATACTAGACATGTCCAAATTGGATTCTTGCTTACATATAAAAATACAAGGAATGCATGACAAAGCCTATCATGATAAATGAAATCTTAGTTCAGTTGAACCGAAGTTAAAAAAACAAAATGTTAATTGAATAAAAACAAATGAAAGAGTTTATTAACTTTTCTATGACTCCATTACCTTCTTAACCCTTGTGAAGTTGATTCTACAACTTCATAAACATAATCTCTAGTCTACACATGAATTAATTTTCAACATGAATCTATCAACGAATGTTCATCAATCAATTGAACATTTGAACCTTAAGCTAAACACATATTAATCATAAAATGACAAAAACAATGAATTATTTGCATCAATAAAAATCCAAACAAATCTATGGAACCAAAACCTCATATCTCTAATCATATGAACATTTCCAACATTTCCATTGTCATCCTCACTATTATTCATGTAAAATACATCAAACAGATGTTCAAACTGTTCTCAATGGTGGTTAATTAAAGTGTTAGAATACAGACATGCAAGGAAAACCAAGTTGAAACATGCAATGATGTCGATTAGAATTAACAACTGGGATGCAATAATAGGGTAAAAAACAAAATGATTGAACGCACATGCCTCTAATACAAAAGGAATGACTTCATGGAGAGGATTTTACTCTTCAAAATACTTTTCACTTTACCTTTAAAAAGAAGTAAAGGTTTATTAGATAGAGATTTGTATCATTTTTCAAGCTTAAGCTTTTGGATGAATCCATGTCACAACGTTTTCTCTTTACTAAAAATGAAATTGAAACATATAACTAAAAAATTCTACCATTCCACATACTTTGTCTCCTTCCTTTTGTAATGATGTATCCTCATAAGCATTTTCATGGTATCCTCCAGTTGTGCTATGTGGTTTAACCCCATGTATTTCAAAATATAGGCAACCAAAAATTAAACGCATAATCTAGTCTTGGCCAAAAATCTTTTGATTCGTTATTTAAATCAAAATGACTTTCAAAAGTGAAACTTTTTTCAAAAACATTTCAATAATGGTGTGCATTCGTTTCTTTCAATGAGTAAAATGAATTACAATATCAAGATAACGGCCAGTATTTACAAGTACACATGAGGCTTTTCCATGTTAAAAATAGCTAATGATCGTGGAGAAGAATAGTGGAATTTATTCTCTAGATTTTACAAAAGCAAAACAAAATTTGGGATATTGATTTAAAAGCTCTTAAAAGTGTGTCATATGATGCCCATTCAATACACTCATGTGAAAAATGAAACACATGCAAGAATCTAATGATCTTTGTCAAAATTCACTCTTGTAAAGAAATTGATTTTTCATTGGTCAATAATTTCTTACACTAGAAGATAACGCATGTTTTACAATAAAGTATGAAAACAATGGGATCCACAACAACATTCCATCGTTAACGTTTTCAACATATCTAAAGATTACATCCATGAAACACGGGGAAATGTAAGGGCTCACATAACATCTCATAATCATCATGATACAAAACTAAGTATATCCTTGAATCTTACATAATCAGGTCTATTTCACATATACATACATACGGCGATATTTTGAACATACGTAATGTGATCTGATAATGTATTAGGGAACAAATCATATGATGATGAAAGAACCACCAAGATAAAGTGTTCATGATTTCTATTATCCATACAATACTGAATTCAACGCAAATGGAATGAAAAACATACTGTTACTCAACACTCTCAACGTCTAATGTTGAAAATGTATTCTTGAAACACCAGTTATTTTGCAACTAACTCTGCGACCTAAGTGTAAACCCTCATATTCACCAATCCAAATAGAGTGAGTACCTAGCACCAAAGCCATTTTGGCTAAGACTTGTCACGACAAAATGAACATAGTCTTCAATTGCCACCAATGTCAAAACATGCATCCTAGCCCAATCCTACCATAAAGCACGACTAAATCAAAACAAGGCCCTAGCGATAGTCAAAGGGTGAAAGAGTGACGTAGAAGAATCTCTATCCTAACACTCCTCATACCCCAAATCCATAGTAAAGGTAGATTCTTGACTACATTTAACCTAAAATATAGTCTATATATATATGCTTACAGAAAAGGACAACTCAAGACTCCAATCACAAGACCTCGAAACATGTCGAAAACATGTGTACACCCTTATTTATTCCAAACAAGCTCCACAAGCTACATTCCGCCCCTTTTACTCAAAGCATAATGATTCATCCTTACTCATGGATTTTTTATCTTTACGTACTTCAAGATGCATATCAGATAACTAAAAGCATGCATAAGAGATTGATTGAGATCTATTGTCAAATACAACATTGATTTGTCAAGTTCATGCCTATTCAACCATGCACGTGCCTAGATTTTCATGATTGTGATCATCCGCGTGCAACATAACATATTCACCACTTCATAACTTGGCTCATGCATAGATAAGACACGTAAAATAGCTATACATTTAAAAACACTTGTTGGCATTCCTTCATAAAGATTCATCACACGTGTGTATCCTCCCCATAATCAATGCCATATAAGTGTTACATTTCTACTGTGGACGTACAAAGTTAAGAGATGATATGGAAAGAAAGTGTTCCACATTCAATGTGGTACGTGTTCAACATACCGTTGTGGTGACGCATCCTCCCCCTTTGCAATGAGCATCCGTACCATCAATAAACCAAGCATTTCCACAAAAACTGTCCAGGTTTACAAAACAAAGCTATTAATCTGTCAAAGAATATCTCTTCCTAAATTTTCTTCCTAAGGTGGAACCTCCTTGCAACATTCTTAACATATGCAAACCGTCATTTGGACATCAGTCCTTTTGGTGGGAAACCACGTGTTCATGACCAAGCAAACATCCACAAGAACTCTTTTAGCACACATGGTTTGCTTGGCTCAACTCAACCAAATGCCACAAAGCCCATCTAACATGCAAGCTGGCTTCATCTGACATTAAGGAAGCACCAACAATTTCCGGCATGGTTTTTGAGCATTCACATTCCCTCATAAGAAACATTCATTTTTAAAAAAATCAACAATACTCGTCTCACAACCGTTAATGTCGTAAAAAAGTGTCACAACAAGCAGTAATCCAACTCAAATGACTTTCTTGACACCAATCATCTCCTCAATTCAATAAAAACAAAAACCAAATGTTGCCATCCAAGTTCCTACTTAGAATTTAATTGACTCTCAAGTGGTAAAGTCAACATACCCAGATTGCCATTTTTGTGGGGAACTTCTATAAGAGAAGTGTTTAACATAATTTGCGCACCAATCCACTAGACAATTATAACAAGCCCTGTTACTACAAGGTTTTTCCTCTTGAACAGCACTCTATAGCATGAGTGACCACATGTCAATCACAACTTGTGATACAAGCACCAAAACAAAGGAGTCCTTCTTCCTACAGTTGTAATGTGATCGACAAGAAACAAAAGATCATCACAGCCAAGAACGTGGTATGGTAACTATGTTTCCATGGAACAACATTTTTATGTCGTATGTTCCATTTATCAATGAAAAATCATTAGAACATCACCCACTTAAAAGGTATGAGCAAAACCTCCAGCCCACTAGTCAAAATAGCAATCAATGTAATGGTTTTGGGTGAATTTCTCCATCTTCAGGTGTCAAATTATTCGTCTTCTTGGTCCATAACCCTCTATCCATTTTTTCTCTCCATGCATAATCCGAAGTTCCACACATGCCCATTGTGGGAACAACATTACATAATTGAAAAACAGACACAATCTTGACCCACTAGCCTTCAAACAAAGGAAACAAAGGTTTTTAGCCCTTTTGTTACAACACCTTCCCATCCTCTTTTCTAAATGATCACACTTAGAAATCAATGATCCTCCATTAGTGTGCATGACACTTTTCATGCCACCACAGTGAGCTCATTTGCACATAGGTGCATACCAATGCTTTTTCTCCATGGATACCGTCGTCATAGTACACATTTGACAAACCTTCTTTAGTAAAGTCCACATCAATGGAAACAGAGGAAACCATTCTAATGCCAAACTTTTGCCACCCATTTTACCAAACCATATAGCTCAATGAAGCATATGTCAACTACACCATGTCTGGTTGGGGTATCCATCCTTGGATATAAATGAATGCTCTTGAAACCCCTCTTTCACATTCAAGGCACTTAATCTTTCTTAAACAAGTGTGGGATTTCGTCACTCTAGGCGATCTTCATAAATGCAAGAAAATCAATCCCAAATTATGAATCAAAATGATCAAGAATGACAACTGCCATGCCTCACTTTTGGCGTGATTGGAATGAGTCCACATGACATCGAAGGAGCACATACTACATCAAGGGTAAACTTTGCTTACACCGTCACAATTTGTGAGGGAGATTGACTTCTCCATCATTTCTTGGTAAGGGATGTTATCCTTTTTCTTTCTAATACAAAGATTCTTGAAATTCGATGTCTAGGTATGAGACACTAATCATGCATGAATAGTCTTGACGTTCCCCACTCATTCCATGGCTGATTGGAACATGCAAATGGAGGGGCAAACATTTGGCTAGTGTACATATCTTAGGTTTGTTGTTATAGCCAGAATAGAAGTATAGGATGCAACCCTTTGTATGTTTTTCTTTTGTTTTCCAACGATGTCATACATAGCTAATAATCAAAACATGAATTTGTAATACTTTTTGGTTAGTAATTTGGTGGGAGGGAACATCCCATGCACGTATTCTTTGAAGTTTACATACACGGGGAGAGTTTAGGTCATGAAATTGTGTTCAAGACACTCTCCTCTTTCACTTTCCATGACAAGTTTACTAGTGAAAACAAGTGGAAGGTGTCACCTTCAAGATTACTCAGATTTCAAAAGTCAATTAACTTTATTCAATGGTATGCAACATCATTTGACTTCTTTGAGTACCGTTCTATAATAAATCATAAAACAGAGCCGGGATAGAAAAGCGCTCTCTCTTCTTTGATGAATCCACGGTTCAAGAGGAGTTCATCTTTTGTGAGGGCGTACTGCTTGTCAAAACAACTCATTCAAATTGGATATTACATTCATCACTCACGAAGTCATGGGTGAGCAATGGATTGACCACTAGGTTTAAACATCACCAAAGATTGTAAACCCATTGAATTGTGCACCAATTCACAAATCAAACATAAGTAATGACGCACTATAATTCCGGCATGATAGGATCCATGTCCTTAAGTTTTCAAACCTATAAGGCATATTGGGCCTTCTTAAGTGATTTACAAAGATCATATGTCAGTTAATTTCATTTTCCCTTGAACATAGTCACATAGTTGCAATGAAAGAATGACTCTAACAAAAGAAGTTGAGCACAATTAAGACAAAAGATTCCATTTCATGATGTTACCATTGAATGACATTGCAGACGACAATGAGATTAAATCAACATTAAGCTGATATTTTGATTGTTCTCTTTATTATACCTTGATGTCAATTGGATGCATTCATGGTTAATGGACATTTTTCTCGTGCATGGCGTGCACATTTTTCATGTTTCTTGCATACCAAGTTCCACATGACTGTAGTGCAACAGTATGAATCACATAACTTATTCAATTGAAAGGATGAATGCCTCCATTTTTGAGTCATTATTGTAAATGATTGGAGTTCATGCAAGCTATGTATCATTAAGAATAGTTGTTCCACTGACCATGTTTGGAGAAGTCTTTCCACCATGAGCATGGTGGATGTTTAAGAACAATGACTTGAAAACACGTGATCTTTGAATACAAATCATGCTCGTACTTCTTTCCAAAATATCTTTCCTTACTCATATGGGAAGAGGCGCATTTCAAATGAAAAAGATGGTCACAACGTGCGAATCATCTCTAATAGTTGTATTGCCATTCAAGGATATCTTTGGTCATCACACTCTTATCTGAAGATTTTTCAAAACAACTCCTAATCATCAACAAGGAATATGACATTATGAATAACCTTGTATTCATTAAAATGCCTCTCAGATTCCAAAAGGCATGTTTTCACAACGTTAAAGGACAATCTTAATGCACTCACCAATAAAACCAACACGAGTGTAATCATATGACTTAATACAGTTCTTTGTCCCAAGCACACATCAACCAATATGTGGTAATCACTACCCACGTCATGAGTGCAATAAACACCTATGCATGTATCATGCTAACGATGTTGACATGGCTAATTGTACCTGAACCAATGTATGTAGTGCTTTTGAAAATCAAAGTTATGGTGCATTCAACACATGCAATAGGTTGCCATCGAACCCCCAAGTCATACAATGATCCATAAAATGTTCAATTCATAACTTTCCTTTTTGTGCCAATCAACAATTGTGATGTGCGATGTACACATGCTTTCATTCATCAATTTTGATGTGCATTTTGTAATAGTTCTGTGTTGTTTACACTTTTGTTTTGTTATCTGCACACGTTTTGTGCAATTGGCACCTCATACTAATGAGTTTAACACTCGTGCCAACAAAAATGATGTTTTAAATGGATGTGTCCGCGGTGTCAAATGCACTCATGACAACACGCCTTTTGCAATTGCATCTGTTATGTTTTTTTAGAGCTTTAAGGATTTCCTTTTGCACATGTGTCATGAAGTCGTCACAACCGTGACTAGAGTGCACATATGTCATTCATAGTTTTCATGTGTGGTTGTTATGCAATCGACACGAATTTGGTGTAGTCAACACCCATATATGTAGATGTAATTTGAAAATTTCTCTAAGGGTGCAGCTTGCATTTGTCACGTGGTGCACATGACATCCAATAACTCCGTACATCCTGCATAATCAATCCATTCCACACTTATATGATCTGCCCTCATTCAACTAAATTGTTCTATTGTTGCCATAATTTTACCATCCATTAATGGCATTAGTGCAATTGAACTTGGAACATAATTCATGTAACTGTTTTTGTCACAGAATCCGTTTTGTGGTTTCTTTCTAAGTTCACATAAGTCCTTTGCAATCCATATGTAGATGAAACTCCTTAATACCATGCAATTCATTCAAAACCGACCAAAACTGGGAAATAACTAGTTTTCCCCTTACATTACTTACTTCTAGATCAAACATAGCTGCATTACATTTCCAAAAGAGAACCCACGACAAACTAAGAAAATACTTTCAGGGTTTGCATATTAAAATCTTCATCAATAAAACAATCAATTTGAGAATAGTCAACATCAAAATCCCTTCACTTGAGGTATGAAAACCCTTCAAACGACGTTAGCCAGTGTCTCAAGAAAGATATTCATTCTCTTACACTCCATGGACAGGAAAACACATCAAGAAAACATTAGAGAACATCTCAAACATCATGCCCCTTGGCGCCACTAGCGTCATGCAAAGGGGGGGGAGAGGGAGGACGGCCCTCCATCCCGCTCTGCGCCATCCACATTGTGAGAGGGGGAGGAAAGGAAACTCATCCCTTCTCCCCTTCACGATGTAAGTGCAATGAGAGGGGAGGGGCAGAGGAAGCACGTCCCTTCTCCTCTTAGCACAGTCAAGGCCCTAAGAAGGTAGAGGAGGTGAGAAGTACATCGTTCCTTTTCCTCCCCTTGGCGCCTTTGGTGTTGTGAAAGGGGAATAGAGGGGGAATACGTCCCCCTCCCCGCTTGCCGGTGTTGGCATCAATGGGGGGGGGGAATATGAAGCTGCATGTCACTCTTTTTCCCTTCTACTTGATGGTGCAATGGGACGGATGAGAGAAGGATTAGAATCCCTCTCCCCCCCTTTGCCATTGTGTACGCCATGGAAGAGGGTAAGAGAGGGATTCCTTGCCCTCTCCTTCCCTTTTGGCATGAACCACCCCATGGATTGGGGGAGGATTAGGAAGCCTCACCAAAAGCCCCTGGTGATGTTATCCGTGTCATGGTCATGGACAAAAGGAGTCCTCTCCTCTTCCTTGGCTTTTTGGGTCAACGACTGCTTGCACGCTCGTTTTTTTAGCGGGCAATCACACAGGTGGCATTTTCTTTGTGGAAATATCTCTCCTTTCTTTCTTCTATCTTACAAACAACTAGGTCTTAGCCTTGAAACTAGCAAAAGAGCGAGATCATGTCTCTTAGGTAGTGTACTTTGTCTGGAATTTGGCGTGTTATTAGGTCCACGTATACGTGTCATCGTTTTTACAAATGCTGAACTTTCTCTTTTTGCATTTACTTGATCACCTAACAACTTTTGTTTGGATGTGGATGAAACAACCTAATGGAGTCACACATCAAACATTGTACAAAATCATTTCTTTGATACCACATTAATGTCATTGGTCGTTATGCAACTATGTGGGGGTGTAAAACATAAACCCTCTGATTATGTATTCTCAAGAGAGCGAGTGACTGGCCGCCTCAACCATTTTGTCTCACACGTATCACGTTAAAACAGACTTGTTCTTCATAGAGAACGGATTTTCAAGCATGCATCCTAGCATAATCCTTTCACAAGGCATAGCCACATAGAACAGGGCCCTATCGCCACTTAAGGTGTGGAGGAGGAGTGACGCGATTGAATGTACATCGCGACACTCCTCTCGTCCCAGATCCACATTAAAGGTGTTTTTCGAAGAAGAGCCAACCTCAAATGTAGCTCAAGTATTATGTAAGGGTAATGACACCTCGAGGTGTAAATCTTGAGACCTCATGACAACATGTCTGTAAGACCACATTGAATACAAACAAGTATGGGTATGCTACATGTATGGTTTTTTTTAGTATCTAACACATTAAAGATTAAGAGAAATCAATGTTTTGCGTTAACTTGTTTTATTAATTGTTCATATTTGCCCATATGTGACATGTTTTGAAAAAACTATTAATAGTGCTTTTTGTCTTAACTCAACTTATGGTGTTTACTTTCTTGCAGTGTAAGACGTAAAACATGTTCCATTGATTAACGTTTTTTAATTGGTAGTTTTCTTCATAAGAGTAAAAACTGATCATTCTAGATAAATTGCATAAAATTACCACGTTTTATCATTTTTTCTCCATATTGTGTTTTTTAGTATGATTCTTCCATGAAGGCTTTTGTTAAGTGTGAAAGGGGCATTCTTATGTGCATACTCCACTTTATGGTTGAATTAAGAGTAGCCTTTGGAAAATTGTACTAGGCTCCACGGAAAAAGCATTCAAGTTTTTGTTCCGATTTCATTAGCTTACAATTCAATTCAATGTGATACACCTTTTCACATGTTACATGCATCAATCATTTAACCATTGAAGCATACTACCATATAAGTTACTTAGACACATATGGGTGGCCATGATTGTTGTAAAAGATTGTCTATTAATTTCTATTATTTGCTTCGCGTATGCAAGGTTTTAGTTATGAGTTTTTTTTGGAGGCCTGTTGAATAGGGAAGGTACTTATTCAAAAACAATCAACTGAAATGATCTTCTGAAAGCAGTCATTTGTTACTAGAAAGCAATGAAAGGAAGCCTTTTCATAAATATAAATGGTTTGACCTCAAATTCTTGGTTTTTTAATTTTTTTTCGGTTTTGGGGTCACTATTTTCAAATCATCATGTCAATGCATATGAGATTTGGATTTGGACAATTGAGCCATTAGAGGAATAACATAACCGTTTATTTGTTGTATTTTAAGTTCTTAGCATTTAATGGAAGGAATTTCTCGTATACATGTCGATTTTTTTATCAATATCTAATTTTATTTCATACATTAATCTTATTCATCTGTCGAATTCTTTGTACCACACATTCATCTTCAGGCACGGAACATTGCCCACCACCTTTTTTCCATTGATGTGAAACATGACTTCAGATTTTCGGAATTGAGGGGAAATAATCCTTTTAATTATTGTCAAATTACTTTGTTCTGTTTAAATTATTTCCATTATTTCGAGTTTGTTGCAAAAATGCTGCATTAAGTTTATACCTTGGAGACTGCACACGTATCTAACAGTATGACATGAACTTCGTAAAGACTCGAAATCGGTTGGAAGCCAATGTTTGAGACATTTAGCTTTTGACAGCAGAGCTCGCGCCTTACTCGCCGTGAAGTCAATTGCCGCCCCTTTTAGGAACGCGGGATTCGATAGGTCGCTGAGGCTTTTTATGCATGACCGTTGTCATGACCATGTGCTGCCCGCTTTCGGCAGGTTTCCACATTACTGTGCAGCAAAATGAAGCCATCGCTGAAGTCATGCGACGAAACTGTAGCCCCGCAGAAACACTGAATGTGGACGCCCTACAAAGCAGGATTTTGCACCAATCAAAAATGTTGATTTTGACGGTTGCCGATGGAGATGAGCTAAACCAGACTATTCAGATTATAATTTGCAAGTGGTCGAAATTGACGGATGAGTTGGATCCACCCAGATTATGTTATAAGCTAGATGTTTGTGCAGGCATCCCTGGCATGTCATAAGTTTAGGAATTAAACCATGGTGTTCTTTTTTAGAACATATTAAACAAACTATTCTTATGTGTATTTCTTGTTCACCATGCATGTGCAGACCCAAACGATTGTCTCTTCACTTCCAAAAATAAGTTGTCATTTTACATGTGACAAACCTACTGGGGAGTTGGAGAGGGTCGACTGATTCTAGCTTATGGAGAAAGCAGAGCAAAATTTCTGATCACATTGAAAGGGCGACAAGTGACCCGCACTTTTGACCAACATCTGTATGTCCCTGAACTCGTAGCTAACCTTCTCTCGGTTGGTCGCATCAATCACAAAGGATTCAAGGTCATGTTTGATGTTGAAAAGAATTGCAAAGTACTGGACACCAAGGGCCAACTTGCAGTTGTCACCACTCGCCCCAGGCATCTCACTATCCTTGAATCAGAAGAAGTGCCACCTGCCATGATCTCCAGTGAACCCGAAGTAGCCTTCATGGCTGCCGCCACAAATACTGCATCAACCACTCCTTCAACGTCAGGATTGGCAGAACTGTGGCACCGGCGGCTGGCTAGTGTCAACTATGCACCTCTACACACAATGGCCACCGACCGGGTTGTCTATGTTTTCCCATTTGGACTAACAAAACTCTCTGATGCAACACCATGCAATGGATGCCTCCATGGAAAACAGCATGAAAACCCCTTCAGGACGTACACCACTTCCAGCTCAAAGGCAAAACGGGAAATCATCCATATGGACCTCTGCTACATCAAAGAAAATTCGCTTTCCAACAAGCATTACCTCCTAGTCATCGTTAATGACTACATCCATTTCGAATGGGTCAAACTCCTACGTTACTGGAATGAAGCTACCGGCATCGTTCAAACTTGGATTTGGCAACTTGAAAACAAAGCCAACGCAAAGGTCAAGAGAGTACGCACAGACAATGGTGGTGAATCATCAACCACACTCTTCAAACTTACTTCAATCTCAAGGGTACTCAGCATCAAAACACGATTCCCTACACCCCACAACAGAATGACAAGGTTGAACGGATGAATCAAACACTACTCGAACGGACTTGGACGGTGCTTCACACAACATCAATTCCAATTGTTTTCTAGGGAGGTGCACTTGACATTCTCAGCCTATATCACGAACAGGCTGTCGTTCTCTAAGCTTCCCAGCAATATGCACACTCCATACGAAGCTTGGACAGGTCACAAACCTCATCTTAAACATATTTGTTTTTTTGGCTGTACACCTTGTGTGTGGATGCGCCCAGAACTCCGCTCCAAATTGGAACCTAGATCCAAGGCCTACATTTTTCTTGGGTATGAGGATCATTGCGAAATCTACAAGGTGTGGGACCCGAGTGCACAAACTACTACTTGAGTTCGCCAACCAATCTTTGATGAAACCAGCTTCATCCAAACCAGGAGCCACCCGATGACAAAGATCAACACCATCTACATGGACCCTTCACCAGAACCACTAAAAATCTTCAATGTTGATCCTGTTGCAGATGAGCATGCGGATTTTCTCCCTCCAGTTGTACCGCAAGAGCATGTCAATGAAAATCCAGGATCGTCACGAGCTTTGGCCCCGACAACCGCATCCTCTCGCATTCCAAGCCTACACAGATCTACACGTCAGTGTACTACACCAACATACTTCCAAGCCCTGGCCATCAGCGCTGACAATGACGACAAAGCTGTTTTTGTCTTGCAGGTTGTTGATCTCAACAGCTACAAGGACGCCATGAGTCGTCTAGATGCATATCTTTGGCAAAAGGCAGCTGAAGATGAGTTTGATGAACTTAACAAATAGGGCACTTGGGATTTTGTGCCGCAACTTTCAGATCAATCCATCGTTTCCGGCAAATGGGCCTTTACAAGAAACTCAACAGTGCAGGTGAACCTCAATGCTACAAAGCATGGCTTGTAGCGCGTGGGTACAGTCAAGTGTTGGGCGTCAACTACGGCGACACGTTTGCGCCTGTGGTAAAGTACTTGTCTATTCGCGTCATTCTGTCCCTTGTGTCCAACACGTGGATTCTACATCAGATGGATGTGAAGTGCGCCTTTTTGAATGGCGACCTGAATGAGACCATATACATGAAACAACATGAGGGTTTCACTGGTTTGTCATCTCAAACGCTCCCTCTACGGATTGAAGTAGGCGCCACACCAATGGAACTTGAAGATTCATGTATTCTTTCTCGGCAAAGGTCTCACTCGTCTTCACTCCGATCACTCCGTCTCTTTTTGGGTTGACAACAGAACCGTGGGCATCATCTTGTTTGTCAACAACATCATCCTATTTGGGCCCTCTCTCTCTCTCTCTCTCTCTCTCTCTCTCTCTCTCTCTCTCTCTCTCTCTCTCTCTCTCTCTCCATCATCGCCATCTTCAAACAACAGCTGTCTCAACGCTTTGAGATGAGTGATATGGGACCCTTGAACTACTATCTTGGCATGTAGTATCATTAGCGAGCTGTCAGCAGAGAGATCCAGCTCAACTAGACCACCTATGATCAATACGTTGCTGAAAACTTTCAACTTGGAGATGCCAACCCCATGGCCACTCCATTGGCTACTCAACATGGTCTCACCAAGATCCCTGCTCCTAGTGACATTCTTGCCCCAGCCGCTGACAAGATCTTCCCCAGCATGGTCGGGTCTTTGATGTACGCCTCTATGGCTACCCGACCTGGCATCTCCTATGCAGTTGGCATCCTCAGCCAGGGTTGTTAGAACACTACAGATAGGCACATCTTAGCTGCCAGACGCAACATCGATACATGCGCTCCACGGCCACGCTTGGACTTTGATTCTCCCCCACCGACGACAGTATCCTGCACGGTTTTTGTGATGCTGACTTACCCGGAGATCACATGCTCCGCATGCTGTCTGAACTCTAACTCGACCAACTTCCCGCTACTCCCATCGACTGCGACAACGAGGGTACCATCACTATCCTCGAAGACCTTGTTTTTCATGATCTCACTAAGCACGTTCGGTGCCAGTACCACTACGTTCATGAAGCCGTTGCTGACGGTGAGGTCCATATGCTCTGCATTCCGACTGAGCTCCAAACTACAGACATCTTCACCAAACCCCTCTCTGCTGATCGTCACACTGTTCTCTGGGCTTGCCTTGGTCTTGTCTCACTGCCCTCTTCTTCTTCTCCCACTGGGTCGCCTCCTTCATGAGGCATTGGGATGGACGGAGACTGCTGGTGGCAGCGCCGCCGTGGTGTTCCTTTTCTGTGCCCCCCAGATGAGGCATTGACACGGACGTGGGATGCCTCGGGCTGCCACGCCCCCCCTCTCCTCCTCCTCCTCTCTCTCTATCTCTCTCTCTCTCTCTCTCTCACACTCTTGTGTTCCTCGTATGGCCTCCAGGGTCCCCCCACATGAGGCGTTGAACCCCGTGGCCGTACGTGGAACCCCCAGCACCAGTTGTTCACCTTCTTCTGCTTGCTTCTGCTGCTCCTGCTTGCCTGCCTGCTTGCATCGAGTTTTCAATCTGTCTCACACCTGTACGCCGCGGTCCCCGCTACACGACAACTTTCACCCACTCTCCTTGACTCCTTAACCATCCCTCTCCTGCGCCTCCCGGACGTCCTCAACTTCTGTCCGCACACTCCGTCTTTTCTTTTCCCGGACTTCTTTGATTTCTATCCGCCCTATTCTCACTGGGGGATCATCTCCGCCATCTTTCTGCTTTCTTTCCTGCCCCCCACGGTGGGCAACCGCCCATTGTCTCCACTTTTGCAATTCCCTGCGCTTCATATCACTGGCATTTTGTGTTCTCCGTCGTGGGTGGGGGTGGCGGTGGAAGGCGGCCTTGGCAGAGCTTCCCAGTCTCCTGGATCCACTCCTCTGCTGTCTACCGCTGCCACCCCAACCACATTCTTTTGCTCCCTCTCTCCCATTCAGCTCTTCGAACTTCTTCGTCCTTTCGTCCGTCTGCTCGGCTCGGCTTGCACGGGGGGAGGGGGGGGGGAGGGGGTAGTTCATGTCCGATCCGTGCTTCTCCATGCCTCGCAATCAGCTTCCCTAATCATCTTCCATACGACGGGACATTTTCTTTCTTGTGTTTCTTTCTCCTCTGGAGATTGGGACACAAGGGGGTGAATGTTGGAAAATTCATATTTCTCTCATTTCTCCTTTGACCAAAAATCTGACCACACGAGCAGAAAGCTCATGCCATCGTCCTCTTACCTTCCAAATCTCGGCTCTATCCAACGGTCAGATGTTGCACAGCGCGAAAACAGAGAAAAGTGGCATAGTCTATGCCCCAACTGATCAGAAAGAGAAAAAGTGACATACCCTGGGCTAAGGAACTCGGTAGAGCAAAAGACAGAGGGCCTGGAAAGAGGTGGCCACTCTCTCTCCCGGCCCTCTTGTTTGTTCTACATGGTGAGGCATGGTGTAGCTGTGGGCAGGCCTCTTTAGGCGTCCCAATGATCCATCCATCCGTGGCCCTATCTACCTTGCTCTACTCGTCCAACAAAAATGGTGACATGGACATAACTTGAATGTATTCCTGCATGATTTGTGGAAGTCGACAGAATGACATTGGATGCAAGGACCAAGAGTACAAGGGCGTCTCCTTTGGATCTCCTATGTTGACATGGCAGTTGCGGAGCAACATGGACAGATGCTGAGGGCCGAGAGATCGAGATTACAGTTTCAGAAAAGAGTACATCGAGAGTGGATAATCACGAGGAGAGCAATGGGCTGAATACAGCTGTCGATCGACCGAGAGTACGAGCAATGG
The DNA here is from genome assembly GCA_023375785.1 of Penium margaritaceum. Taxonomy (NCBI): domain Eukaryota; kingdom Viridiplantae; phylum Streptophyta; class Zygnematophyceae; order Desmidiales; family Peniaceae; genus Penium; species Penium margaritaceum. The sequence goes on from SZWC01002244.1 coordinate 140,668, forward strand.
CTCCTTTCGCGTTGACAGGTACCGAGGGCGCTGGACGTCTGCCAACCTCGGTTACTCAAGACCGGCGTCCGGTATGGCCGTGATTGCCAAAGAACAAACTCCGGAGTACCGGACAGTCTGAGGCTTGATGAAGCACCTCACTGCTTTGCATTTCCTAGTGATTAGACTAGTAGAAATGGGTAGCAACTTCATTTGAAGATTGCTTCGTCTGTACTTCACCAGTTTTCAAGTATAGCATATCGTTAGAGAGCACAATAGGTGAGCCGTGTATTGATAAAATCTGTGTATTCTCTTGAATCACCAGTGTGTAGTGTGATAGTGTTCTATGCAATCAATGATTGCAGTGTGTAACTCAACGAGATCCAACTAGAAGCATATCCATTCCTTAACATTCCCTGAGACACCTATGCTTATGGGAGAGTACTAGCTTTCACATGTCCTAAGGCATGATATCTCGCCCGAGGACAATGTTGTGTTCACTCATTGGGCACGTTCTCCAGATCGTTATGTCGTGCAAATCTCCGATTTACAGTCTGAATGGTTTGCTAAGTCAGCGGATCTGCAGTCGTCCGCCAACAGTTTTTCCTTCAAACATCCCTGATTTGGTCTACAAACCCAGCTTCCAAATCATGTCATTGCTTACCAAGCACCAAGAAGCTCCTCCATCTAGTAATGCTGGTACCGTTCTACGACTCTTACAAATCCTCTGTTGTACCCATAGTAGTATTGCCGATTGGTCATCCTCGTATCCCTCCTCGAAGTTTACAATCTCAGGAACCCTCGTCCATGGCGATATGAGCAGCTCAGATAGGTGATTGGTCAGCATAGAATCTTCAAACCGGAAAGGAGCCTCACCGTCTAATCATGTCCTTTTCCATTTCTCAACTCATTTTTCACTGTGACTTCCCTCCCTTTTGGCTTGTTATTGCCACTTCCGGCAGTTGTGCGTGATATGACCCGGCTTCTTGCAAGTTCATTAGAGCTGTTGATCGTCTTAATCGACAGTGAAAACCTCCATCGGAGATGGGGTTTCTGCCAACAGTGACTTTCATCCACCATGATAAGAATTGTGGCTTTGGGGTCGCCAGCTGTTGGATTCCTGCATTCAAGCGTTGTAGTTGGCGTTGTCGATGCGGTGGGCTACAATGATAACTTACAAAAGGTCATCTTGGATGCCGAGGTCACTACTAGTGGTGATTTTGTAAAAACACTGAGTGTACTCGGTCTCGGTGGACCGCAGACACTGACGTTGGAGTCTGTACAGTGCGTCAGACTTCTTGTTCAGCTTCCTAAAGTCGCTCCACATTTCTGGTGACGCGAGAGAGTCGTGCCATGTCGGATTACTCTGCTCAAGAGGGAGTGGACCTGAGTTCAATGGTGTGAGAGCGGTCACGTGAGCTGTTGATCCAGCTCTGCCGGTCTCCAGGTGCCATTGGATGGCCTTTAGATTGGACCACCAACTTAATGCCGTGCCACGCAAAAGCAAGGCCATAAGGTTAGTTTTCTTCTTTTCTTTACTAAACCCAGCAGCAGTTGAGTATGCCTCTGAACTCGTCAGCCACATCCCGACTGTCGATTCCTTTGAGTTTAGGAGATCGAATGGCTTGGAATGTGCCGGTCGAATGTGGGGTTCACTTGAAAGTTGTAAATCTGTCTTGGTGAGTGCTGCTTCACATGGACATGAGATCTGAAGCTCCTCCACTTCCAGGATATGTTATTGGAATAGATGGGTGTTGAGGCTTTTGAGTCCTAATAACTTCTGGCAATGGTCTTCATGAATGCGAGCTTGTCGGTCAGTGCCTCCCATCGTGTGAGCGTGGAGGCAAAGGGCTTGCGAAGCCCGAGGGATTTGTCACTGGGTTGGGCGTCGGGTGTTTTTGGTGTCGTGCCATTCACCGTGAAGGTTGTCGCTACTGTCGGATTCGCCATGAGTGAGTCGGTGTTCACACGCTATTGATCCTCCATTGCCGGAACACTCGCCAGGGACTACTGCTCATCGTTGGTTGCGCTTGCTCCGTTCACCATTGTTTTTACAAAGTTGACAATCTTCTGTATGTTGGAGATGCGATGATGACTAGTGTGAGGTTGTTGCCTGGTAGTTAATGAGCCGGTCACCCCTCCAGTGCCTCCGCGCTCTGTTACCAAGTGTTACACCAAGCAAAACGTAGGTGGTTCATAGGGGTGAGGTATGGGCAAAAGGACGATTTGAGGATTTGGGACAAATTGATAGCTTCGTTAAGCAGTAAGTGTGCTTTGAAAACAAGTATCAAGTGAGTTGAGCACATTTTAAAACTGCTAGAAATGAAAATGAGGCATATGGTGGGTCCTCGGTGCTCTAGCCGAGCGTGTGAGGTTGCGCTATGGGTGGCTGCTTCAAGAAGCTTTGCCAAAAATTGGGGGGGCTTTGAGAATATCAAGGCGTTGCCTTTTAAAAGTCTAGCACCGTTGAGAAGTCGACCATTTTTTTTCTTAAAATTGATATTGTTTGCAACAATTCTGTTGTCCTGTTTGGAAGGTGGTCGAAGTTGCCGGAAAATTCTGGAACAAAACACTTGAAGTCAGGGCAGTTGGCCAAAATTTCCTTGATTGAACGGCGTAAAAATCTTGAACACGTTGGGCGGTGGGCTATGGATGTAATAACGGAAATGCCCATTCGCCGAGTTTAGGGACTCATGTACATCAGGGATGTAACAGCTGCCCAGAGAATATAGGACATTGGAGACAAACTGATTTTGTTGTTGCTGCAGCTACTGTTGGGCTATTATGTGGGGTGTGGTAGAGAGCATGGGGCCAGGTCGGGTAGGGAGAGGTGAAGAGACAGTCTGAGTAGACTGTAGCGTGGTTAGGATTCTGCGTAGGGCATCAATTTTATTCTGAAGGAGGGTGGCGGAGCAAACTGGAGGCTTGCTCCATGTTGCACTGGCTGAGGTGGAGTGCATTGTGTACATTGCCTGGTCTGGCCATGGTGGTGGATGCCAGGCGTTGTGGCCATAATGGTGTCCGATAGTATCTGGTGCGTGGTGACTGGTTAAACTTGCAAAATCCAAGATCCTAAGTGCTTTTATTGAGGATCTGATGCAAGGAGACAAAATGACATTTATGTGTTCTTTTTATAGAAAGATACCCCTCTTGTTTGTTGGTACCCCCTTTGGAAGATTTAAATGCCCACTGTTCACCATTTCTTTTGTCTCTCTGGTAGCTGGTGGCCAACAACACCTCAATCCTCACAATGGCGAGGGTAGGAGGAGCCACACGGGAGCTTGCACAACTTGTGTGCAGCTTCATGGCCCGCTTAGCTGTGACAGTCGAGTTGTTGCTGCTACAATGATCACCGCCGTTGTAGTCACCGCAGCCGTGGAGCTTCTGTTGTCGTCGTGCGACGCTGTTGCTACTGTTGCAGGCAATGATGCTATTGTTGCTGTCAATGCTTGCTACATCTGCAAGCTTTTGCTAATGTTACTTCTACTACAAATGCTTCCCTTGATGCTACTGCCAATCCTGATGCAATTACTGATGCGTACTGTTGCAACTACTCATGCGTGCTGTTGTAACTGCTGATGTGTGCTTGTCATGCTACTCTATGTGACTCCTGCTGTTGCGTGCTACCCCTCCTGTTCAATTGCTATTGCTATGCTTGCTGCCGCATGCCACTGCTGGTAGTACCAATGTGGCAGAGGTAGCACCTGCTGGTGCTACACCATGCACGTGTAGGTGGTAGCAATTGATGAGCTTCTTTGCCACGTGGCAGGCGGTGATTGAGCGAATGAGCAACCATCCATTTTTTCCTTTCTTTCTGTTCTCTGCTTTCGTGTCTGGCCGTGCTGATTCCTCAATAGTTGACGTGGCTATTCCTAGAAAAAGAGGATTTACTAGGGGAGGAATGAGGGAGAGTTGAGGAGGGAAGGAGAAGTAGTGGGAAAAATTCCCTGCTGTGTGGTGTGGCCATTTCCACGCACATCAACTCTGTTGTGGGTGCCATGCTGCTCTCTGCCCGCCATGTGACTACCTCGCTACCATCGTTGTGGAGTGAATCCTGTATGAAAAATGGTAGCATTTCCCTCACGTTGGGAGTGTTTTGAAACAGCCAGCAGGCGGGACTAACTCTGCCAGGGAAAATCTTGTAGAGGTTTCCTTTCACTGGCACGTATAGAGGTCTATCAAAGGTTGGTTTTCACCTGTATGCCACTGTTGTTGATCAGTTTGATGCCTTTGCTACGCTGTGGCTCTAATACTTGATTCAAAATGATGCTACACCAGTCTAGACAGGACTATCGTTATTTTGTCATGCACTCGGACTTAAGTACGTGGCCTGTGTCAATGCGCCGGATAGCAACGGTCTAGAAAACGGGTCCCGACGTGGGAGGCCGCCAACCGTTGTTGGTATTGCAACCAAGATAACAAATCACCCACGAACAAGGGATCCACATTTTAAGTTCGTTCAGTTTGCAACAACACAAAGTTTGCATGAAGGTCTTTAGAGTCTACCCTTGGTTGGACAGTCAGTGAGGTGTCTCAAAGGCAAGAATTGTAAATGGATGCATGTAGGGTACATGCTTTCATACTTGTAAAGCTTTGCTAATGCTTTTGCTTGTAGTGGCTCCTCAGGAGCCAACCTCAACCTACATTCCTACCTACCGCGTCCAAACACCACCAAGTGTCATCCTCAAAGCAGGCTCTGGTAAGTTTCCTAGAAGCTTCTTGTCCCACTTTCGGCCACAGATGAAACTGCGGACATCGCAGGGTTTGAACCCATGACGCATGAGCTCCGGTGCCTGTTCCAAATAGGCCACAAACTTGTGTTTCCTATGATGATCTCCAAGGGACATACCCATTACGGTAGTGCATGCCTTGTCTGTCCGTGCAGCCAGCCAACTAGCCGGTGGACAAGGTGCATATCATTCAACAGCCTGTTTTGTCCACTTAGTGCCTGAGCGATACTAATGCATTGTTGTGAGAGGGAAACTTTGTACTCAAGACTAAGTAAACAACTGAGTTAACAAAAAGAATGGGGGTTGGTGGGAGACCCCTCCCACCCTGGCCTAGGTGCTCACCTATGTGAGGGTTGTTACTCAGTCAATCAGCCAATCAGATTATTCTATGGCCTGTAGAGTTTTCTTGGTCAGTCCTGCCAAACGACCGACGGACCCTAACGCGGCAGCAGCAGCATCAGCGGCAGCTGCTGTGCCGCGTTGCAACAGTAGTAGCAATAGCGGCGGCAGCGGCAACAGCAGTAGTGGCGGCGCATAGTAGCAGCAGCAGCAATGAAAACAACAAGCAACGACAGTTCTTGTCCCACACAACAATAGCAGAAACGACGGTGGCACATAGCAGTAGCAACAACGGCGACAATAACAAGCAGCGGCGGCGGCATCAGCAAGAAGCAACAACAACGACGATGCACAGTAGCAAGCAGTAGCAGCAGTGGCAACGCACAAGAGCCGTAACAATAGTTGCACCAGCAAGTAGTAACAGTAGCTACTGCACAGAGCAGCAGCAGCGACAGCAGCAGCGGAAGGAACAGCAGCAACAACAACGCCAGCAGCTGCACTTGCCGCTACAACTGCCGCTACTAAAGCGAGGAGGGCCTCGCAGCCCTCCTTTGAGCCCCCCCCCCCTCGAAGGGGCCCCCTTGAGCTCCCTTAGGGGGGCTCCCTCGGAGGGGGCCCATCGGCCCCGTGAGCCCCCTCCGCCCCGTCCGCCCCGTCCGCCGACCGACTAAGGGGGCCAACGGCGAGAGAGGGGCCGACCCGCCCCTCCCCCCGCCGTTCGCTTGCTCCAACCCACCCTGCTCGCTTGCACAAGCAATCGAACGAGCAAGCGTGCACAAGGGAAAGGGCCACCCGGACCCCCCCACCTTTCCTTCCTTCCCTCCTTTTTTTTCTCAATTGCCCAAAATTAGAGGCAATCGAGAATAGGATGGACGAGAAGGAAAAGAAAACACAAGAAGTTGAGAAAGAAAAAAGGGGGAACAAACAAAACAATTAATGAATACGTGCCACCGACAACCACAGACGTAACCCGTCTAGCAGCCGTCTTAGCATCATCTGCAGTGGTAGCAGCCACAACAGCCACAACAGCTTCTGTAACAGCAACAGAGTTGGCGGTGGAATGGCGACGATTGCATAGTGCAGAGGAGTTGCAACAACGCCTGTAGTCTTCCCTTCCCAACCCACAGCGTACTCTCGTCGGCGGTGACCTCCTTTTCAAGACGCGTTGTGGACCGGCGTCTCTCTGGGGCCCGTAGACTGGTCCTCGCACTTCAATCCGTAGGATTGACGGCACATTCGCGTTTGTCCATCTCCGATGGCTTGGTCTTCTACCGCTTGGAGCAGTAGCGGCACTTGCAGCCGCCACACCTTATCTTCTTGGATCAGTTTTTTCTCCGTTCGTGACAGCAGCACTAGTAGTCGCAACTAGTCAGACTCCCTTCTCCGGGCCTGTTGTGGTCGTGCAGCTCGTCTCGTCTGATTACACTTGCTTACCCCGACGCCGTGACCTACGGGGGTGACGGTGTCTCCTAGTGTTATCCTCTCTCGTGGCTTGGTGTTTACCACCGGGAGTAGGTGCCCTCGGTGCCTATCCATTGGCGCACGAGATGAGTGTGCAAACATCTGAACAGGCGCCCAGCGCGTACGCCTGCTGCTACTATGGTGATGGACGTCATGGTTGGCGTCGCTGCTGGACGTGCCCTCGCGGCTGGCATCCACCTTGGCCTTAGCCTCGTCCGAGCATGCGTCCTCCACAGCATGTGGATCTGCCAACGTTGGTAGATTCCCTAGCTGGACCTCTGGTGACCATACTTACCGAGATGGTGCAGCGGCTTTGTGACCTTGTCGTCACCAAGCGTGCTTCTGCTACTAGTTCATCGACGGCCTCCTTCATCTCATCTCCTTTTTCATCTCCTCATTTCTCATCCAATAGTGTCCCTTCAGCTCCACCTGCCAGCGAGTCCCAAGCTCCCATAATCCTCTCGGTCCTCCACTCCCCTGCTACCACGACGCCACCTCAAGATGGCATGTCTTCATGTAGTCGTTCTAGTCGTGTGTCCTCGTGACATCAGCGTCAGTGCTTTGCACGCCGTGCTCGTGCCGGTCTTGATACACCCTCTACCTCCTTAGCTTCCGTTGCTGTACCTGGCAAGGGGGAGTGTGGTCACTGCGCATTTCTTGATGTGACCGTAGCAACAGGATCTGCGCTCGCGCCGTGCCGTGGTGCTCAAGCGTCAGCTCAAACAGATTGAGATGATACGGTGACATCACATGACATAGAGTCTGATCCCGACATGGCGTTCACGGTGGAGATTTGCGTGTCACCGAGCTAGACTTCCACATCCGGGCTGGATCCAGATCTTTTGCAACAGCATGTTACAACAAGAGGAGCGCAGGCCCGGCATCCCTGGGTGGTGCCACTCGCGGCTCCGACTGGTGGCGGCTCGGCGGTGGCACAGGTAACCTGTACGGATCGGGATGCGTCTACTGGACTTTTGAGGGAGTGTGTGCAGTTGGCTCACACCAGTCTGGCGGAGATTGTGGTGCATGAGACATGCATGTCATTGAGGTCGACATCCACATAGGGGCAGGAGCAAGACATTCTCTAGCAGTAGGTTGCATCAGGAGGAGTGCACGTCTCGCGTGCCTGGGCGGTGCCACTCGCGACTCCGACCGGTAGCGGTCGAGCGGTGGCAAAGGAGTCCCTTGCGGATCGGGATGCCCCTCACGGGCTTCCGGGCGCATTGGTGCATCAGGCTCACACCAGCCCGGAAACGATCGCAGTGCATGAGAAGAGTCAGTCGGCTGGTCTTTAAGAGGTTGAGGCATTCTTGAGAACAGCAGTTCGGAGAGATTTCACTGGGACATGTGCTGTAGCAGACACAACGGGCTCCACCTTGTCATCATCGTTACCTGAGGACGAGCTTCAGCGTCAGGAGTTGCCTATGTTCCCAGATTCTATGGGTTCCTGTACACACGGCGAAGTAGCAACACACATGACAGAGTCAGATGGTGGTCCTCACTCCATTATCAAGCGGGTGAATGTAACCAGTCTTCTCGACGAGACGATGCGTGAGCGCCAACAACGCTTGTTGGTCGCCTTGACGAGCATTGTTGAGCCGGAATCCTGCATTTTTGTGTCCACTATGCCGGCAGTCGAGGACAGCAGAGCAGATCCGACCACACGGATGGAGTCAACTCGTCAGCAGGACCTGAGTTGTGCCCTCGTGTGTTCATCTCTTAGTGATCCTACGGATCACACCGACGTTGAGTGGCAGTACCTGCACGAATCACATTTCTATGTGCTGCGCAGACTCTGACGACTCTACCTTCTTCTTCTCTCTTGGCACGCAACTGTTCATCCCTCCTTGTCAGAGAGACACGAGTTGCGGTCGGGACGCCACACTTGCAGCTGCGTTCGATTGTCTAATATCTTTGAAGAAGGATGTAGCAGCACCGGCTCCATCGTCTTGAGCAGTAGAGACGCAGATGGAGCCGTACATGCGAGTTCTACAGTCTGCGTGTGTGGCATCTAGTGAGACAGAGTTTATCCTACGCGAGTCAGACATGAGCCAACTCCACATGTCCGAGGCAGATTACGCTGACCTGTAGGAGCGTGTAGTGATGCTGCAGCGGGAGGTGATGGCATCGCGTGAGTGACTGTCAGAGCAGGGGAGCACCAACACTGTCGGCACGAGAATTCCACTACCAGGATCTCACATACCCATACTCAGGGAGGATCATGTACCAGCTCCGAGTATGACGTCCGATGGAGACCCTACCAAAGGAGAGGTGAGCATACCTTCACTTTCTGCCATCCTCGTTCCTGTCGACTCCATCATCACTCCTCTTTCTTCAGCTGCTGCCATCACGCAGCTTCGTCCACCCACTTTAGTTGCTCCATCGTCATCTTTGTCCATGAGTGGTGGTCCGGTTCATCGTTTCAGCCCTCCTTCTCTTGTGGCGGTGCACCCTTGTGCTTCAAGGTGCTCTATCCCGCCTCTGAGGCTAGCTCCGCCACTTTATCCACACATGCATGCTGTTTGCCCATTCCCTTACGTCCGGCGTACACAAATGCATCGCGGAAGAGAGGAGAGAGGAGAGACTATGAGTTGGGACCCTTGGCAGTCTGACAAAGATTGGTACACTCCAAGTGATGCAGGGGCGATGTGAGGAGTTGTAGCCAAAGACACCACTTTGTCTTTGAGGGTGGGAGTAGACTCGTGCGTGAGAGGGGGAGCTATGTTTGTGTGATGGGAGACCACATGATTTATTGCCCAGGGTCTGTTCAGTTACAGTATGAGCATCTCCATCAAGGACATTGCGGCCAAGTTCATCTGCCCAGGGGGAGTGTTGTGTGGACCTCGACCTGACGCGATGTCATGGGAGATGCATGGCGAGGGGTCCATGCTCTGCTATGAGCATACTACAACAGCCGGCATGTGGCTCACGCTACGTGCTTGCATAGCTACATGTGGATAGTAGCACTCTGTTGGTCGAGACCTAGACACTTGGTGGGTTGTACCAATGTCACGAGGAGATAAGGGTGCACACCGGTACGGAACCGCGGTTCTCAGGTTGGAACTGGAACCGCGGTTCCGGTTCCGGCTCGGAATCGGAACCGCGGTTCCGGTTCCGGAACCGCGGTTCTGCCTGGAACCGCGGTTCTTCACGGTTCTACACATGAAGAGGTGTTACATGCACATTTTCTCTAGACAAAATGTAGGGACAGCAAGTTTACATTTTGACGAATCTCACCTGTCTCACTTTCTTAATAGAGTCATGAGTATGGGGAAACACCAAGCATTACTTCATAAACAACCAGTTCGTTATTGGTTCCCATGTCATGCGCACTTGGGATTGCCTCATGTATTAGCCATGTTGATGTATTGAATTCATCATCGCCATTGTTCAATGCAAGAACTAGCACACATTCTGGAATGTCATGACATTGAAGAACAATGCATGTAGAATCAGTTAACTGATGGATCACAACTCTACTCTCCATCGCCATCGTCATCGTCGTCATCACCATCCCCACCCCCAAAACCCACTCCCACCTCCATCACATCTTCATCCTCACCGGTGTCAAACAACCTCAGGCCCTCTAACTCCTCCGCTGCTTCACCAACCAACTCTGCTCTGGCCAGCCGGCGTAGTGAATTCACTCGGTCTTCCTCCTCCTTCAGTTCTGGGGCCACATTGCCATGGCGATCAACTGGAAACTCTAGCAGGCTGGGCTCATTGATCCACGACTTCATGGTGAGGAGATTTTCTACTGTCAAGTGGTCGAGCGAATGGCGGAAGTCAGTGATGACGTGCCGGCCGAGGGAGAAGAGGNAAACCCACTCCCACCTCCATCACATCTTCATCCTCACCGGTGTCAAACAACCTCAGGCCCTCTAACTCCTCAGCTGCTTCACCAACCAACTCTGCTCTGGCCAGCCGGCGTAGTGAATTCACTCGGTCTTCCTCCTCCTTCAGTTCTGGGGCCACATTGCCATGGCGATCAACTGGAAACTCTAGCAGGCTGGGCTCATTGATCCACGACTTCATGGTGAGGAGATTTTCTACTGTCAAGTGGTCGAGCGAATGGCGGAAGTCAGTGATGACGTGCCGGCCGAGGGAGAAGAGGCGCTCGGACGGTGTGGATGTGGCTGGGACCGCAAAATGGTCCATGGCAGCAAGGAAGAAGGTGGGAAATGAAATCTGTTTTTTTCGGTGATGGCGCAGCACGTTGCACGTCGGGTCCTTTGGTGGAAGCTTTGCCCACCTGTCCACCTCAACCTCAAGTGTGGTTGTAGCTGGTTCTTCAACCCGGGGGGCTGGATGTCATGGTGCAAACAGATCCTGTGATGGATCTGCCAGCGCAGCCTGCAACAACTCTTCATCCTCTTCTTGCTGTTGTAGCACACGCGGACAGAGTTGGCGCTGCTCTGCTGCTGCTGTCGCTGCTACAGCAGCAGGGAAAATCTTGCTGTCATCACCTGTACCGGATGCTGCTACTGCTGCTGCTGCTACTTCCACTGCTGCCATTGCTGCTGCTTCAGCAGCTGCACGTGCCTCCTCCACCCTGGTGTAGAATGGGCGGAGGATCTTGATCACCTTCACCTGAAGTTCAGCTGCAGACTTGATGCCCATGAGCCGGTGCGTCCTGTCGAAGTAGCGCAGCCGGAATCGTGGGTCTGCTGCTGTTGCAAGCACGTGACGGTCTGTCAGCAGGGCGGCGTACTTCTCCAGATTTGCCTGGACAGCTTCAAGTCCAGGCTTGATGTCTGCAAGAAGTTGATCCTTCATGGGGAGTCTGCCAGCTGCTCCGCGCCGCTTGCCTTTCTTCTCTGCATTGATTGACCGCACCTGCCACCCATGGATCTTCGTGAGCATGGACTCAAAGAAGGGGATCACCAGAATGAGAGTAGGGTACTTGCTGCTGCTAATGTCATCTGTGTAAGACTTGAACGGCCTCAAGATAAGAGTCAGCAGTGCGATGGTGGCCCACTCCTCATCAGTTGGAGTTAGCAGCGTGCCCTCCCTTCCATATCCTGCCAGCCATGTCACAAGCACCTTGCGTAGAAACAACATGCGGCTACACATGTCAAGGGTTGAATTCCACCTTGTCTCAGTGTCAAGATGGAGAGAGAGGTACTTGACACCGGCGTGAGAGGCTGCAGAGATGAGGGACTGCTCCCTTGGCGTGCTACGGGTGGCAAATGTGGCAATCGCCCTTGCCTTGCCGATGACCTCGGCGACAGCAGGGAGGGACAGCAAATCATCGAACACCAGGTTCATGATATGCCCCAAACATCTGATGTGACCGGCCTTCACAAACCCGTTGCCCGATGGTATGACATGGCGGTCAATCATGGCATCATTTGCGCTCTCATTGTCCATAGTGATGCAAAACACACGTGACCACAATTCCCACCCTTTCAGTGCATCCGAAAAGACATCAAACATGTTCTGTGCTGTCAGTGAGTCTGGAATGGCAGGAAAAGAGAGTGCCATGGATTTGACCTTGAAGTCATTCACCCAATGCGCTGTGATTCCTACATACTTCATGTTTGCATCAGATTTCCAGCCATCAGTGGTGAAACTGATGGCGGAGGTGACCTTAGACAGCAGCTTGCGTAACCTAGCACGAAAAGCAACCGCCCCTGTCACAATGCCGCGTGCAATGGCTATGCGACCAGGCAGATGAACAATGGGATTGCAATGCAGAAATGCTTTCTCCAGCCAGAATGATTGCGTTGACAAAAATGACAGGTTTTCATCAATGACGTGCTTCCACAGACACGAGAGCCAGTACCTCTTGCTGAAAGCTACCCTCACTCCTGCAACAACACACTCTATGATGGTGGCACCTGCTCCTGGATCTGCCCTAACAGCTTCCACAGCGGCGGAGACGGCATTTGCAGTGGCGTGTTGCAGTACGACAGTGACCTCTAACTCCTTCATCTCCTTAAAAAACTTTGGATGGCCTAGACGAAGATGCTTTCTCATTCCGCTGGTGGAGCTCTTCCTGCAACCAAAATCTCGGCCGCACTCATTGCAATCTGCCCTATCTGGATCAGCTTCCTGCTTCTTGAAGTAGGGCCAGATGACGGCCTTGTTCTTCTTGCGTTTATCACCAACCTCCCCCTCACCATCTGACTCCTCCTCATTGTCGGAGTCTTCTGCAGCAGCTCTCTCTTCGCCCAAGCCCATGCCATCTACCATGCTCGCTGTGCTGCTCGTAGCCACAACCCCTGCCAGCACTGCTAGTATAACTGCAGCCAGTACCGATGCCATTGTAGCAGCTGCTGGTTCTGCTGAATGTGCTGGTGATTCTGAGTCTGCTCTTGGCTGCTTCTGGTGCCGACTGCTACAAGAGGCACAACATGCTGCTGCTGCCTGCTCCTGCTGGCTGCCGTTGCTGCCTACTCCTGCTGGATGCCACTGCTGCTGGCTACTTCTGCTGTCGGCTGCTGCAAGTGGCACAACGTGCTGCTGCTGCTGCTTGCTCCTGCTGGCTGCCGCTGCTGCCTTCTCCTGCTGGATTCCGCTGCTGCTAGCTGCTTCTGCTGTCGGCTGTTGCAAGTGGCACAACGTGCTGCTGCTGTTGCTTGCTCTTGCTGGCTGCCGCTGCTGCCTGCTCCTGCTGGATGCCGCTGCTGCTGGCTGCTTTTGCTGTCGGTTGCTACAAGAGGCACAACGTGCTGCTGCTGCCTGCTCGTGCTGGCTACCGCTACTGCCTGCTCTTGCTGGATGCCGCTGCTGCTAGCTGCTGCAAGAGCCACAACGTGCTACTGCTGCCTGCACCTGCTCGCTACTACTGCTGCTGGCTGCCGCACCCGCGGCCGATGCTGCTGACGAATGTGCTGGTGATTCAGAGCAATGTGTGAGCTCTTCTACTGTCGCCTGTTGCAAAAGACACAACCTGCTGCTGCTGCCAGCTCCTGCTGGCTGCCGCTCACGCGGGTGATGGTTTTGACGTGTGCCTAGTGATTCTGCCGCTTGCGCGTTGTTGGATGGTCCTGCGGCTGACGAATGTGTGGCTGTTACTTGCTGCGGCTGCTGCCTGCTGTTGTAGCCTGCTGCTGCTGGCTGTTGCTTCTGCCGCTACCTACTATTGATGCCGCGGCCGCTGCTTACAACACTGCTGCTGCAGGCTACTGCACCCGCGGCTGATGGTGCCAGCTACTGTAAGAGGCACAGCCTGCTCCTGGGGCCGCTAGATGCCTCTGTCGCTCTTGTTGCTAGCTGCCGCTGCAGCCATGATCTGGTGGCAGTGGTGGAACTTGGCTGAGGGGTAAAGAGCTGAGGAGAAAACTTCCTCTGAGAGCGCGAAGTTACTCGGTGACAAACTGAAGTGGTGGTCCCGCAATGAACCCAGGCGACTAACTCAAATGGCAGTGACGTTGCCATGCTCACGTCATGCGCCCAAAGGAAGCTCCAGTTGCTGGAGCAAGAAGGTTCCTCGTAGAGGAATCTTCCTGCTCCAGCAACTGGAGCAGGAAGCAAAGCAGTGTGCCTGTTGCGTGCATGGCACGCATTAGGCATGAGCTGCGGCGCCGCCAAGTGCATTGAACGGACAACAATGTCCGTTCCGAGGTGGCAAGGATTGGGAATCCTCGCCACCTTGGAACACATGGTGACACATCAAAGTTTCGACGGACAGGCCATTCAGTGTCTCACTTTTTACTGTTTGAGTGTTGAACATGTCCGCTGTATATTTCTTTTTGCCCCCCTCCTCCCCCCCCCTTCCCCCCCAATAAGCCTAGGTGCGAGAACCGCGGTTCTGCGATGGTTCCAGAATCCCAGAACCGGAACCGCGGTTCCAGTTCTGGAACCGGAACCGCGGTTCTGGTACCGCGGTTCCAAGAACCTGTGTGCACCCTTACGAGGAGACCATGTGATCGTGTGTCTTTGTGCGTGGCCATACTACGTGTGGCATGTGCATGCGAGCTGGCTTACTCATAGTGGTCGAGACTCAGACACGTGGTGAGTTGCACCCGTGTTACGAGGAGATCCCCCCATGATCATGTGTGTTGGTTGATGATGCTATTGTGGCTGGCATACAGATACCTGTTGGATTGCTCGTAGCGTTCGAGACCCGGGCACTGGTACCGCGAGTGTCACAAGGAGACCCTCTTGTCGTCTAACACATGTATGATGTGCATTACACTGATTTGTGCGCGTGTGCAGCTCCTCATGGTCGAGACCCGGACACATGATGGGTTGTACTAGTGTCGTGAGGAGACCTTGTGACCTTCACTATGCTCCAGGGGGCCACCGAGCCTAGTCTCTGCGTGGATGGGCTGCAGATGTGTGTGTGTCTGGTTGACTGGTGTGGATTGGGATTTGGCATACGCTGTTGTTTCTTCGTTCATTTGTTCTGGCGTTGACGGCTATGTCAGTCACGAGCAGTGTTGGTTTGTGTGGCTTCCACCTGTCACGACGGACGCTGATGGATTACCCATGTACCCCACGTTGGTGGTACATGGTAGAAGAGAGCGTGACGACACGATGGGGCTCTGGAGTGTCCCGAGGCTTCTCCAGCACCTACGATAGCGCCAGCGAGACACGGTCAATGCGTTCCAGCAGCCCTGTTGGCTTGTCGGGAGCTAGGAGAGTTTTCTCGATGGGGTGAGACTCGCGCATCTGGTGGACTGTGCCGGCGCGACGAGGAAACCCAATTGCTGTAGTAGTGCTTCCAATGTTCGGAAAGCTGCTTGTGATGTCTAGACGTTGATTTCGGGTATTTCTAGCACTGCTTGTATTTTCTCGGTGGTCGAGACCCGGGCATTTGGAGAGCTTTTCCGGTGCCTTGAGGAGACCACCTTTGTTTCTCTCGTGGCGTATGCAGTGCGTTCTCCCTGCCGACTCGTTTGGGTTCAGCGCAGGTGACGGGCCCGGTGCGGCTAGCTGACGGGGCCCGGTGCGGCTAGCTGTCGGCGCCCCTACATAAGCCCGCTAGGGGCTCATTTGTACTCTCTCCTTGTTCTTTCATATTAGCAAGTCAGGACTTGGGACACCAAACCAACATCTACCTCTTGGGATTCAGGTCTTGGGCCTACATGATTCGTCAGCCTCCTCTGCACTCGCGATCGCGAGGCAGCTCAAGACTTGTAGATTGAAGTCTGGTCCGATGCACTGTGTAGCTCTTGGCCATGTGTCTACGAATGAGGACCAGAGAGAATGAGAGGAAAATGAGGGAAAGTGATCAATGAAGCCAACACATCTGAGCTGCAGGAAAAAAAAAGTCGGCTACATAAACATGGAGTCCTCAACTTCACTGCCTTTCACCTACGTCCGTCTACTTGATCATACTACAAGGGTGCCAACTCCATGCAGACAGAAGTACTGCAGAAAGCAGATTAGAAATCAACATGAAGATTTTTTTGCCGAGGACGAGGAAGTCGCAGCCCCACTTAGCAGAGGAAGTCATCACAAATTTGCTCAGTATACAGAGGCGAGTATTGATGCCTTGCGAGCAAAGCTTCTTGGCAGCTGCTGTACACATGGGCCTGGTTCATCAGCATGACGCAAGCTTCTTTCAACTCTCCGGTTAGCTGCAGCTCGATATTGTGACCTGGCATGATTCACCAGCTTTCACACTCGCGTGAAAGAAGCTCCCCAAAGCCGTAAATGAGGCCAGTGCTTATCAGGAAAGCAGAAACCGCCATCATGATCATGGCCCGTGAGATGGTGGCAGACACCATCGCCGCTCTTCAACAGCTGTCAACGATTGCTGTAGGGTTGGTCAATCTTGGCTCATGAGATGGTGGCGGATGCATTGCTCGATCGGCGTCACCAAGTCTTCCAGAGAGCACCACTTCTCCTGCAATGAACATTTGTGCCTCAGCCAGCGCCGTGCACCATACAACGCATGCACGCCAGGTTGGGAGGAGGATGGTGCCAGAGCAACACGAGGAAAGAAGAGGGAGGGAGGGATAGAGACAGCAGCGAGGACAGAGGGGGGGTT
>SZWC01002244.1:171651-194151 GCA_023375785.1 Penium margaritaceum
GGGGGGGGGGTGGGGGCAGGCGACAACCTTAGCAGCTGTCGAGCCGAAGGGCCAGGAGGCGGGCATCCTCGCCCTTCGGCTCAGGCTGCCTGCTTGCAAACGCGGGAAGGCCCCCCAAAAGGCCCCCCAAAAGAGAGGACGATAGCACGTGCGCCGGGAAGACAGCACATGTCCCTAACATGCATCGCTCGCGGACTACTAAAGCCTCTAATGGAATGTATCAAACTCAAAAGGCGAAATCACGGCGGACAGATCGAGGGACAATCCCCGGCTCCGTATGGTGTGAACCAGTGCCTCAGAACCGGCCGCGCTGAGATACCCAAACCGAGCCGGCGCGGGCGTTTTGGCGCCACGTTTAGCCAAAAATGCCGCGTTTGGCTCGGTTAGAGTGGTTGGGAGGCAAAATCTATATCTAAGATACGAACGCAGCCTCCAGGTGTCCTTTTCTTTGTTTTGCCCATGGTCGTAACCGACAACCCGACATGAGAGAGATATTGACGGAGGAGAAAATGAACATTTAAACATTTAAGAATTTTTGTTTTTGTTATATTTTCAATATATAAAATAAAAAAACATTATTCAGAGAAACTTTTCATAGATACTGAGAACATGATTGATACCAACTAACCAGAATCATTCACATTGAAAGGAATTGTGAACATTTTTGGGCATCCTTTCACTTTTTGCCGTGAAAATGAATTATAATAACTGTTTAATATTCTCAAATAATTTTGGGAGGGTGAGTAGCATATTTTTTACTGAGGAGGGCCAAGGATGTGCTTGTTACGCACGAGAAGCACGCAAGTCCCTAATCTTTCCGACAGGGTATTTCTGTCATTACACCAAAAGTCGACCACGCGTCGAGACCTCAGTTTTCACCCCGATGGTCAAGTGCGAACCGGCCAACTGCCCTCGTCCTTTGGCGAACCTTCTCAAACTATCAAACAACTTTGACCATTTTCAAGAATCGACGGCAGAAGTGTCACAACCTTTCAGACGACTTCTCAACGCACCAAGATATATCAAGCCTTGTAAACATGCATCTCACATCTTCGTTGTTGATCTTCAAAGCCCCCCTCTTCCTAAGCGGAGCTACTCCAGCGATTCGACATGTGTCGCTCGACGATCGACTTAACGACCCCGGCTACGTCTCATTTGTAACTCAAGACCTTTACATATTTGTTCGATCATTTCGACACTTGTCATCGAAGTACACTTACCGCTGATTACAAATTGCTCAGGTGTCCCACTTTCTCACCCGTGCTCTACCTCAAACTTCTACCTATTCACCATCTACGCTCCGATCATCATAACACTTGGTATCTGAGCGCAGTGGTGTTGGGGAAGCAATAGACTGCTCTACCCATCCGGGCGATTTCCTCACACGAGTTGTCAAAGTGAAAGTGCGAAGAAGCTTCCTAACAACTTAGCTGCTGACCAGACGTCAGTGCCTGGTGAGACGGTGACGACAGTCACATGTCGTACACACAACGGCAAGGGTTTGGCTAGGAGACACGAGACACATTGTCAGAATGCTTCAATATAGCATATGCAGAGAGAAATGACAAATGACAGGTCCAACACATAAATACCTGCCGCGGCGCACGGCGGGTGTCCCACGCGGCAATCCAAGAGCTGTCCTAAAACCGGCCCAAAACCACTGTTTTGGCCGTAGCTCTGCACACACATTTCAGAATCCTACGCCGTCTGAACCTAGACGTGCAGAATCAAAAGACGGACGCTAAGACTGGTCACATGCATGGATCCATCGACTGACAGTGAGCATACAATGCAAAAACATGCAAATAGCCCTCATGGACAGTCCGCCGAAAGACGCCTGCAACACGTAGAAGACACAGCAAAGAGTCCCAGTGGCATCTGGGGCTCTGGAACAGGGGTCGGTCAGCTCCGAGTGGGTAGTCTGCCGCCTGTCGTCGCGCCGGTGTCACTAGGGCCGCCTGCCTCAGGGATCTGCACAAGTATGGACACGGCCGAGTGGTCATAGTAAACTGTACAGGAACGGCACAAAACACAACACACCCCCATGACCCGATGGTACGCATGTCCATACGCTTGCAGCGCTGATACAACCACATAGTGGGTGACACAGACGCATGAGACGCAAACGTACATCCCACACTCAACCACTGTCACGCACGGGGCGAAGCCCCAGAGAATGAATGGCCACCAAGAACTTTCCGCAAGCAAGTGCCTTCGTCAAGAAATCAGCACGCTATAAGTCCGTGCCAACCCACATGATGGAGATCACGCGTCGCTCCACCAGATCACAAACGAAGTGATGCTCAACCGCAATGTGCTTTGTGCGAGCATGAAAAACACCAGAGCTCTCCGCAATGGCAAGAGCAATCTGGTTGTCGCAACGCAGCACAATGGCGGGTACTCACTGCCCAAGCTCAAGAAACAAGCGCTGCAGCCAAACTGCCTTAGCAGCCCCTGACCCCAAAGCCACATACTCTGCCTCCGACGAGCTACGTGGGATGCAGCCCTGCTTCCCGCTTTGCCAAGACAAAGCGGTACCACCGAGCAGAAACACGTAACCAGTGCGACTGCGCCCGTCAGGGCTCCAAGCCTTGTCGTTGTCAGTTTAGCCATCAAGGACCACCGAACATTGCCAAAGAAAGCAGAGTCCGAGATACGACGTGGAGACCACGTACCGTACCACTCACAGAGCCGCGTGAAGAGCTCTCGCACGTGGAGCCTGCGAGAACTGAGCGAGGAGGTTGACGGCGAACGCGATGTCGGGACGCGTGGTTGCGGCCAGGTACATCACAGATCCGATAAGACGGAGGTACAAGGTCACGTCCACTGTCTCCC
Organism: Penium margaritaceum; assembly: GCA_023375785.1. Lineage (NCBI taxonomy): Eukaryota > Viridiplantae > Streptophyta > Zygnematophyceae > Desmidiales > Peniaceae > Penium > Penium margaritaceum. The sequence continues at coordinate 174,487 of SZWC01002244.1, forward strand.
CCAGTTGTGTAGGGTCATCCACCTTCAGGGCATCCTGCCCATCAGGTGAGAGGGGTGTGGAAGCAGTGGGCACTGCACCAAGGAAATCGCTGAAACGCTCCCCCACGACTCGTGCGTATCGGGCCTGATGCAGCAACAATGTCCGATGTCTACGATCTCGCACAATCTCCATACCGAGAAACACCGATGCAGGACCGAGGTCCTTCATCCTGTACGCGGTCTGTAGGACAGCCTTGGCCTCCTTCACGGCCTCTAGGGACGGAGACGCAATTAGAAGGTCATCAACATAGACCAGGATGGCGGTGAACCGCTTGGGTGTCGGTAGGATGAAGAGCGAGGGGTCTGCCTCACTCTGTACGTATCCTTCGCGAGTCAAGGTGCCAGTGATCTCCCGGTTCCAACACTGTGGATACTGCTTGAGGCCGTACAAGGACTTGTGCAAGCGCCAGACCTTGTCACCGTCCTCAAAGCCTGGTGGCTAAGCCACGTAGATCTCCTCATCCAGAGAGCGATGGAGGAACACGTTGTTCACATCCATGTGGTGTAGTTCCCAATCATGCTGAGCCACTACACCGAACAGAGCTCAAGCTGAGGTTATGCGGCCGACAGGGGCAAAGGTGTCAGTGTAATCAACTCCCTCAATCTGAGAGAACCCCTTGACGACCAAGCGGGCCTTGTAGCGTTCCAGTGAGCCATCCGGCTTCACTTTCTTGCGAAAGACCCACTTGACCTGAATCGCCTTCCTCCCAGGGGGAAGGTCGACCAGCTTGTAGACTCTGTGCTCTCGGATAGCGCGAAGCTCATCCTCGCAAGCAGCTCGCCAGGCATCAGCATCCTGTGATGAGAGAGCCTCCCTCAATGTGTCCAGGTCTGGCGCCATAGAGGGGGAGCTCTGTGTGGCAAGTACACACGCCTTAGTGTCAGGCCTGACGGCCACGAGATCATCTGCTGCGTCACAGGCGATATGGAACTCGCGAGTGATCAGGTCGTGCCCTATGGGGCACGCTGGGTGTACCTCTGAAAGCTCAGTGCAGACACTCAGGCCTAAGGCCTTTGTGCCTGGATCACCGCTCGCAATGCTGCGAGAGGAACGCCTGGGACCGGGACCCGACGCTCGCTGAGCTCCGGAATCCAGTGGTTGAAGGCGACAACCGGGCTCACGGGAGTAACCGGAGGTCAAGGGGCGCACCTCAGACTCAGGAAGAGGTACGACCACAGGGACAAGTACGACCACAGCTGGTGAGGGCTGAGACGAGGCAGCCGGAGATGCTGTGCGTGGGGATGCGTGTGTAGGGGACACATAGCTGGGGGTGACAGCGGGCAAGGCTGGCCCGGACACTGAGACAGGAGTGTCAGCCAACGTAGGGACAGGAGTGGGCTGGGCTGGGTCAGACGCCGGAGCACGGGTGCTAGTAGACACAGGTGGTGAAGTAGGAGGAGGCGTGAGAGCAGCGGTACCTGTGGGGTGTGAAACAGGCTAAACAGGTGGGATCTCTGGACCAATGGCAATGATAGCCGGATCATCAAGTGCTGGAGACTCAGAGGGGACTCGAGCGGACACATCAGCCTGACAAGGAATGGTCGCTGGCGGAGAAGTCTCCCCCATCCGCCGAGGACCCTCACAGGAAGGGACATGAGATATAGAGAGAGCTGTGATCGAAGTCAGATCACGGTATGTGAGTGAATCAAAAAACAGCGCGTCACGGGACTCAATGACACGACGGCGAGTGGGGTCCCAAAATCGCCAGGCCTTTGACCGCGAGGAGATGCCGATGAAGGCACACAAGCAACCCCGAGGGGAGACCTTGGACCCCTGCTGGTCCTCGGTGTACCACACGGAGGCCAGGGAACCCCAGACACAAGCGAGACGAAGATCAGCACGGTGGCCAAACCAGAGCTCGTACGGTGTAACATGGTTTGGAAGCGTACCATGCGGGAGGCGGTTCCAGACACAAGTCATGTAGGCGAAGCCCTCGAAGGCGAAGGACTCTGGGAGACCGCACTCAGACTGCATGGCGCGGACCGCATCCTCCATGGTGCGGTTCCAGCGCTCAGATACACCGTTCCGCTGTGGGGTAGCAGGAGCGGAGACCTGGTGAAAAATGTCGTGCCCAGCAAAGAAGGAGTCCATCTCACCGAGGAACTCGCCGCCGCGATCCGAGCGAAAGGTATGTAGCGTGTGGCGAGACTGACGCTCAGCCATCACGAGCCAGAGCCGAACCGCAAGGGTTGCGTCGCTCTTCTGATGTAGACTGTAGACCCAACGAATCGAGGTAAAGTTGTCAGTCAGCGTCAGAACATACCGGCCCCTCTCGGACACAGACTCGACCGGAAGAGGACCAAGCAGGTCCAAGTGGACCAACTCGATGGGCCTCAGTGCTCGTGAACGGGAATCAGGATACGTGCACCGGTGCATCTTTCCTTGAGCGCAAAAAAGACAGTCGGTCTTGGGTGGCTTCTCAAAAGAAGCCATGTCAAGGCAAAGAGCGGGCAGTGTTCGTATGGGCTTCGACATAGTGTCAGAGCGCACGTGACACAGATGTCGGTGAAGCAACCTCATGTGTTCTGGGGATAGAACACCAGTGACAAAAATGCGACCAAAGGAAGGGGGACAGCAAGGGGAGGATGGCCGAGCAATGCGGTACAAATCATCTAGGACTGAAGCACGTAGGACAATGCTACGGGTGTCAAGAGCAGTCACAGTCGCTGAATCAGCGGTATGCTCAACAGAGAGACCCATCAGCGTGCAGGCACGTACAGACAGCAGACTGAGCTCACGATCAGGCACAAACAGCACATCAGAGAGATACAGGGGGCCAGACGGACCATCAAAGTATACAACCCCAACACTGTGGACCGGTAAGGACTGACCAGAGCCTGTACGAACAGAACAGACAGTCGTGACAGGACCAAGTACCACAAAGTCACTACGACGACACGTCATGTGGTGCGTGGCACCGGAATCGATGATCCAAGTGCCACCGGAGTCACGACTGGTGGACGTCACTATACAACGAGCAATGGAACACTCAACATTAGAGGGATGCTGAGCCGTCAGTGGGAAGGAACGACGTACGTCACGAAGGTGAGACTCATGAATCCAGTCAGTGCAGTCAGGCCCATCATCATCACATGTAGACTGTGCTCCCCCACACGTGTCATCACGAGTCATGAGGACGGACAAACAAGCAGTCTGTGATCCACTCGATGATGACAACACACTCGCACCTCCCTAAAAACAAAGCGCCAGAAGATGACGAAGCTCGGCGATGGTGTGGTCGCGTGGGTCTGGATCACTACTGCTCGCTGGTGAGGACACACGAACAGCTGCAGTCCTGGTCTCCGCGTGTCCAGAGGAGTGTGCGGGCGACGTGCCGGACACGGTGCATGCAGCATGGGTAGCCTGAAGTCCACGAGTGATGCGCTCCCAGTCGAGCGGCTGCTGGCACTCGGTGTAGCGATGGGCACCTCCACAGTTGTAGCAGTGCACGGAACTGCCACTGCTACCACTGTTGCTAACCCGATCGTAGCTTCCTATTCTTCTTCTTCCCCTGGGGAGCTACTGCAACGCCCTGCGTCTGTATGGGTGTAGACGGGGTCAAAGAGGAGGAGGAAGATGAGCTCATGATGGAGGTGGATGAGGGTGACTACAGGAAGGAAGATGATGGTGAGACGAGGACTGCTGCAGCGAGGGAAGTCTCCTGATGTGCTACTGCTGCCTCGCGGGCCGACGTCACCTGGAGGAAAAGCCGATGTGCCCAAGGGAGCAGCTGCAAGGTGGCTGAGAAAGGCTCGAGAGCAGCGTCGCTGTACCGTGTGAAGATGTCGGTGTACTCTAAGAGAACTCTGAGCATGATCGTCTGAAGTGCCCATAGCTGTGTGCCCCCTGAGGTCCCCAGACGCGTGTAAACACGCATGGTGCGTCGCCGGTAATCCGCCGCAGGCTCCGCTGGTCATTGACGGAGCGAGTGGAAAGCACGAATGTGTGACGCATGCGTGGCGTGCGTCTCTGCGGCCAGTAGGGACAACACCAGATCCCAGCCTCCACGAGGATCAGCTCCGGTGCCTGTGCCAGCCTCGCCAAGGAAGGGGCGGAAGTCGACGACAGTCTCGCGTAACATGGCATAGAGAAGTCCTCGCATGGCCCGGGCTGCTGTCAGCACCTGTGCTGGATCTGTAGACTGGTATGGGCTGTGGTAGTAAGGCCACACTCCCTCAGAGGTGGCCCACACCTGAAACAGGATCTCCCAGCAGTCAAATCCGTCCTCGCTGATGTACCGTGGAGGTGGTGCCTCAAAGTCCTTTGGCTGCCGCTCCGTGGGGAGAGCAACTGCAGGGTGAGGAGGGCGAGAGACAGGGAAAACTCCTGGAAGGGGGTTGATCACCGGGGAAGTCAGGTGACGATCGTATAGGGGACACGAGTGGAGGTCGGATACCCGTCTGCAGCTGATGGAGGCGCTCCTGTACAAGACGAATCTCCCGCTCCTGGGAGTCATCCTCGAAGCCTGGCATGAATGGCTCGTCATCAAGGAGGTCCGCAGATGGTGGAGAAACCACACCAGGAGGTAAAGCAGGCGGAGCACCTGTCACGGGAACCTGGGCCGAGTGCTGGGTGGAGGCCGCAATGCCGGTAGCTCCCTCAGAAATCCGCGAAGGAGCCGTGGACTGAGCACGCAGAAGCTCAGTCAGCGTGCGGATCGCGTGAGTGTGCTCTCGCTGCAGACGACGCAACTCCTCCTTCTCGCTGCGTAGGTCCCCAATGGCCTGCGAGCGAGGGCTCAATACCCCTGAAGAGGAGGAGGAGGGATCCCCTGGTCCCTTGTCCTTTTCGTCAGGCGAACTCATGTCGCCGCTCACTATGGGACGACAGGTCAAGTTTGCCGGATTTTAAAACCGTCTGGGTTTCTCCAGGAGATGAAACGCTGGCAACGTTTGACTTTTCGGGTGAAAATTTGGTTAAGTGTAATGCTGACATCAGCAAGTGGTTGCTGACTTCAGCATGACCTGATGACGTCAGCAATAAACAATGCTGATGTCAGCTCATCCCCTCCTTCTTTTGTTTTCTTTTGTTTTTTTTGTCGGTTCTGCGCGTGTGTGGAGCCGCTTCGCGGTGGCGCGCGTCAGCTCTGCGGAAGCTGCGCAGCAGCTTCCGCCCAGCTGCTGCTGCAGCTGTGCTGTCAGCTGTAGTAGCAGCTGCGTAGCTGCGTGTGCAGTGGTGGCAGCAGCGGCTGCGCTGCTGCTGCCGCTGCTGCACGCTGCAGCTGCTGCTGCGTGCTGCGGCTGCTGGTGCGCGCTGTAGCTGCTGCTGGCTGCCGCCGCCGTGCGCTGCTGTTGCTGCCACTGCTGCGCTGCTGCTGCCGCCGTGACCGCCGCCGCTGCTGCTGTGCCGCTGCCGCCGCTGCCGCTGCTGCGCTGCTGCTCCCGACGCTGCTGCTGCGCTGCTGCTGCTACCACGCTTCTGCTGCGGTCGCTGCTGCTGCAGTGCTGCTGCTGTCGCCTCTGCTGCTGCTGCTCTGCTGCGGCGGCTGTGTGAGGGCGGTTGCACGCACCGCAGCCGCCACACCCCTCTGCGTGGCGGTACACACCGCTGCTGCTGCCTCTGCAGCTGCGATCTCACGTGGTGGGTGGAGTACGTTGACGGCGACCGGCTGTCTCCAACGGATCCCAGGAACCCTGCTGGAGCGGTGACTCTCACTGCTGCTGCTCTGCTGCTTCTCTGCTGCGCAGCTCAGTGAGAACTGTCTCACTGCTCTGATACCAAGAGAAAGTGCGTAGAAGCTTCCTAGCAACTTAGCCGCTGACCGGACGTCAGTGCCTGGTCAGACGGTGACGACAGTCACAGGTCGTACACACAACGGCAAGGGTTTGGCTAGGAGACACGAGACACATTGTCAGAATGCTTCAATATAGCATATGCAGAGAGAAATGACAAATGACAGGTCCAACACATAAATACCTGCCGCGGCGCACGGTGGGTGTCGCACGCGGCAGTCCAAGAGCTTTCCTAAAACCGGCCCAAAACCACTGTTTTGGCCGTAGCTCTGCGCACACATGTCAGAATCCTACGCCGTCAGAACCTAGACGTGCAGAATCAAAAGACGCATGCTATGACTGGTCACATGCATGCATCCATCAACTGAGAATGAGCATACAATGCAAAAACATGCAAATAGGCCTCATGGCCAGTCCGCCGAAAGACGCCTGCAAGACGTAGAAGACACAGCAAAGAGTCCCAGTGGCATCTGGGGTTCTGGAACAGTGGTCGGTCAGCTCCGAGTGGGTAGTCCGCTGCCTGTTGTCGCGCCGGTGTCACCAGGGCTGCCTGCCTCAGGGATCTGCACGAGTATGGACACGGCCGAGTGGTCACAGTAAACTGTACAGGAACGGCACAAAACACAACAGTCAATGCATCTCGCACGTCAAGTCATCGCAAACTTCGCGACTGAGACATGAAGGGAGAGAGCCCATGCAACGTCCAGCAGCGGGTCTTTGGCGACGACTTCGGCGATGGAGGAGCAGAACATGCCTATGCATGCAAACCCTGAAGCGGCAGCGAGCAATAGCGTGGCAGGCTACGTGGCAGCTGGGTCGACCACAAACGCTCCGACAACAAACCTAGTCTCGGATCCGATCACGGTAAACCAGCCGTCCCTAATTACAGGGTCGACGTGTGCAGCAAGAATGACAGGTGGCACTGAAAAACAGTCGCGGATTAATGAGGAAGAGGCACCGTGTATCTCCGCGCTCGAGGGGATCAACAGTCATTTGCTCCAACAACTCAACGTCGCAAATGGAGGCTCTTCACAATGCAAGCGCACGGGAGGCGGTGCTCGACAGCGAAACACTCAACTCTCTAGCGAATCCAAGATACGTCCAGCCCCTCCCGGACCGTCTGATCTTGCACACTCCTAGGGACTGACAGTTCGGCTATGGTTGACGAGTGTGGAGGTATACTTCACCACTACTTGGGTCAATGTCGGTCAAAAGAAGATTGACCTCGTGGTCGCGCTTTTGCGTAGCAGAGAACTTAGTTGGTGATTTGATCTAAAGGTCATCCAACGGCAACAAGAAATCGGTGGAACCTCATCAACGCCCAATGGCACCCGTCTCATGTTGTCGACCGTAGGTGTTCTACCCTTGGGGTAGATCAACCCACAATGGCAAGATGCGCTGACATGGCCAACCGACTGGAACAAGTTCTCGCACGCAATGCTCCCACAACTTGGATGGCTAAACGAGAAGTCCGACGCTTGTTACAAGCTCTAGCGTCCCCGTCAATACTCCAGCGTGATAGCGTGGACATTTCGTGAGATCATCACAGGTGCAGACCTTGCCTTCAACGAGCTATGTTTTCACTACAAAAACGGCCTCAAGTGAGACATCCGTTGAGCGATCACCATTTTTGGCATCCATAACAACTTACCACGGAGGATGACAGCAGCAGAAAGGATCAACAGCGCGGACTACAATGCTCGATTCCAGGAATCCCACTGTTGGCAACCTCCCAACCACAATTCAACTGGAAATAGAAAAGGTTAGTCGGGGGACTCATCGACTCTGATGGAAGTGGATGTCATCGACCAGAGAGCCACACGCACTTGCTATGGAAAATTCGGACATATCGATCGCAATTGCCGAAGCAAGAAGCAGGCCAAGGGGGGGAGGAGGCTTAGTAAAAAAATGAGTCGAGAAACGGCAAAGGACAAGAGTGTAAGGCTTGACTCTTGTCCATGGGGAGCAATTTGCGCCAAACGATCACCCATCTATACGGCTTACGGCGTTGCAAAGTGTTTCTAAGATCGCAAAGTTCGACGAGGGGTACGAGGACGACCAACTGGCGATACTGCTAATTCTGTAAACTCGAGGTTGCAAGAGTCGCAGAACGGTACATGAACTTTTGGATGGAGGACCTTCTCAAGTTTTTGCAAGCAACGACATGGTTGGCAAACTATGTTGGTATACTGAACCAGGTGTGTTTGAAGGAAATACCGTTGACGGAATACTCCAAGTACAAAGACTCCAAGAAGCACTACGTCTGCAAGTGGGGGATGTGCGTGATGTACTGGTCTGGATGACAAGTGCAATGAGTGACCACAAAATCATTCTCGAATGAGATGTTCTGTACCAACACAATCTGCGGGATGATTGGAACAGTGGAGACGTATACGTGGAAATCTGCAGTGCCAAGCGACAACTTCCGCGAGTGGGGTAGAAGACGGCAGCAAAAGTAGAAGAGGTGGAAGCAAAAGAGGAAGCCACGGTAGCCAAGAAATGACAAATTGTACAACCGACACTACTCAATATGATCAAGTATTGCATACAACAAGGAGCTCGTTTGTGATTGTACATTTCAAGCCAATGGAGGAAGCAACTCATCCATCAGCCTCGTCAGCCTCACTAGCCTTATCAGCATCAACAAAACTTGCGATGGTACCCAAAGTTTTTGTACCTCTCATTTAAGATTTTGCGGACTTCCTCCCCGGCGAACTACAAAAAAAACTCACCGCCTCAACGCGACATTGACCATCGCATCAAGCTGAAAGTGGATAGCCGAACCACAGTTCAAGGGACCTATCGAATGAGCGATCACGAGATGACCCAATTAAAAAGGCAACTCGGCGAGATGCTCAGAAAAGGGTTCGTTCTCCCATCCACGTCACCATACGCCACACCAGTGCTAAAAAAGAAAAGAAAACCGGCAAAATGTGGATGTGCGTGGACTGTCGGGCGTTGAACAACGCTACCATCAAGAACCGCTATGCTCTTCTACGACCTGACAAACATTTCAACCAACTCCGGGGAGCTCTAATCTTCACCAAAACTGATTTATGCAACCGTTATCACCAGATCCGCTTGGGAGATGTCGACATCTAAGAGATGGCGTTCCGAACATGCTACGGGAATTTTGAGTTGACAGTCATGCTGTTAGGACTCATGAATGTCCCAACAATATTCATGGCAGCAATGAACAACATCTTCCACCCATACCCCGATGATTTTGTAGTGGTGTACCTCGATGACATTCTGATGTACAGCTACACCCGGGAGGAGCACAATGGACACCTCCAAAAAGTCCTCAAAGTTCTGCAAAGAGAGCTTTTTTTGGAAAAATCTCAGAGTGTGAGTTTTCTTTCCATTCAATTAGGTTTTGGGGTCACGTCTCAACAGCGGACGGAGCACTGTGGATCCAAAAGCAGTGGCAGCAGTCGCTGATTGGCCGACACCAACTAATGTTCGAGACATTCAAAATTTCCTTGGCTTTTGCATTTAATGCAGGTGCTTCATATAGGATTACGCCCGAGTGTCAACGCCTCTATCCAATCTCACTCAAAAGGAAAACGAGTGGCAATAGGGAGAAAACACAAGAAGCGTTCACCGCTTTGTGGTATGCTTTGACCTAGGCGACAACGCCACAATTAGCCGATCCAATGGTTGACTACGTCATGGCTACCGAATTCCCAGATTGAGCAATGGGCCAGGTCCTCCTACAACATCATGGCAATGGAGAGCGATCAGTTGCATACATGTTGTGAAAGCTACGGGCACCAGAAATCAACTATGCCGTAGACAAGAAGGAGATGGTTGCAGTCGTACATGCATTTAAGACATGGCGGTGCTATCTTGAATGCCACCGATGCATCGTACGCAAGGACCACCATGCCCTAAAACATTTCAAGATGCAGCCAAACCTCAGTCAACATCAGAACCGATGGACGGAGTTCCTTGAATCTGGGTTTGACAACGATATCCAGTACTGGCCAGGCAAAACTCTAAGCAAACAGCCGATGCGCAGACGCGCTCAACCGCCGACCAGACCTCATGGCTGAGGTAGTGATGCTACAAGTGTAGCAAGATCCGTACCTTCAGCAGTTGTTCACGTAAGGCTACAACCAGCTGTAGTGATTTGTGATGTTCTTGTACAGTCTACTGTGACCACTCGGCCGTTTCCATACTCGTGCAGATCCCTGAGGCGGGCCCTGGTGACACCGGTGCGACGACTGGTGGCGGACAACCAGCTTGGAGCTGGCCGGCTACCGTTCAAGAGCCCCGGACACTGCCGGGACTTCTTGCTGTTTTTTCTACAGCTTGCAGGAGTTCTTTCGCGGACTAGCCATGAGCCCGATTTGCATGTTCTTGCATTGCGTGTTCATTGTCTGATGATGGATGCATGCGTGTGACCAGTCGTAGCGTCCGTCTTGTGATCCTGTACGTCTAGGTTTAGACGGCGTAGCATTCTAACATGTGTGCGCAGAGTTATGGCCAAAATAGTGGTTTTGGGCCAGTTTCAAGACAGCTCTTGGACCGCCGCGTGCGACACCCGCTGTGCGCCGCGACAGGTGTTTATGCCATGGACCTGTCATTCGTCATTCCTCTCTGCAAATGCTATTGAAGCATTCAGACAATTTGCCTTGTGTCCCCTAGCAAAACTCTTGCCGTTGCGTGCACAACTTGTGACTGTCGTCACCGTCTGATCAGGCACTAACGCCTGGTCAACAGGAGTGTTGCTAGGAAGCTTCCTTGCATCTTCTCATGGTATCGGAGTAGTGAGACAGTTCTCATTGGGCAGCACAGCAGAGACGCAGCAGAGCAGCAACAGTGAGAGTCAACGCTGCAGCAGATCCACTGGGGCCTGTCGGAGACAGCCGGGCGCCGACGACGCAGCCCACACCCGTCACGTGAGATCGTAGCAGCGGCGGTGCCATCGTGCTAGCAGCAACACAGTAGTAGAGTGGCAACAGCAGCAGTGCCGCAGCAGCAGCTAGAGCAGCGCATGGCGGCTGCAACGAGTGCAGCCGCAGCGGCAGTCGCAACGACAGCAGCATAGCAACAGCAGCGCAGCGGCAGCAACGGCGGCAGCAGCAGAGCAGCAGCAGTGGCAGCTACAGCACTGCAGTAGCAGCAGCGGCAGCTACAGCACTGCAGTAGCAGCAGCGGCAGCCGCAGCGGCAGTAGCAGAGCAGCAATAGCTGCAGCAACAGTAGCATAGCAGCGGCAGTAGCAGTAGCACGCGGCGGCGGCAGCGAGCAGCAGCCGCAGCATGCAGAGCAGCAGCTGCATCGCGTAGCCGCTGCTGTCGCTCCTCTGCATGCAGCCACGCAGCTGCTGCTGCAGCTGACAACACAGCTGTAGCACCAGTTGAGTGGAAGCTTCCACGCAGCTTCTACACAACTTCCGCACAGCCACCGTAGAGCGGCTATACGCTCGCACAGAACCGCGAGAGAAAACCCAAAAAAAAGGAGTGAGTCGAGCTGACACCAGCAATTTTGCTTGCTGACATCATCAGGTCGTGCTGACATCAGCAACCACCTGCTAACGTCAGCACCATACTTCTGCCACATTTTTGGCCGGACAGTCAAATGTTACCAGCGTCTCAACTCCTCGAGAAACGCTGACGCTTTTGAAATCCGAAAACCTCACCTATCGACTCATACAGAGAGGCGACATGAACTCGTCTGACAACAAGGGGGAGGGGACAGGTGATCCCTCCTCCTCTTCTTATGGAGTCCTGAGCCCACGCTCGCAGGCCATTCAAGACTTGCGGAGCCAGCAGGATGAGATGCGTCGCCTACAGCTAGAGCAGACTCATGCTATCCGCACGTTGACTGAGCTTCTGCGTGCCGAGTCCACGGTCCCACGACAAGTTTCCGAGGGAGCTACCGCCGTTGCGGTCTCTACACAACAGTCGGCTCAGGCACACGTGACAGGAGGTAGATCTGACCTACCACCTCCTGATCTCCTGGATGATCCCTCCTCCTCTTCTTATGGAGTCCTAAACCCATGCTCGCAGGCCATTCAGGACTTGCGGAGCCAGCAGGATGAGATGTGTCGCCTACAGCTGGAGCAGACTCATGCTATCCGCACGTTGACTGAGCTTCTGCGTGCCGAGTCCACGGTCCCATGACAGGTTTCCGAGGGAGCTGCCGGTGTTGCGGTCTCTACACAACAGTCGGCTCAGGCACACGTGACAGGAGGTAGATCTGACCTACCACCTCCTGATCTCCTGGATGATGATCCATTCATGCCAGGCATCACAGGCGCCTCCCCGGATCATGAGATTCGAGTTCTTCAGGAGTGCCTCCGTCAGTTGCAGACGGGCACCAGATCTCCTCGGTTTCCTCCGATACGATCGTCACCCGACTATCTCGGTGACTATCCCCTTCCAGGAGTCTTCCCCATTTCTCGTCCTCCTTAGCCTACGGTTGCTCTCCCCACGAAGCGGCAACCTAAGGACTTTGAGACACCACCTCCACGGTACATCAATGAGGACAGCTTTGATTGCTGGGAGATCCTCTTTCAGGTTTGGGCTACTTCGGAGGGAGTGTGGCCCTACTACCACAGCCCATATCAGCCTACAGACCCAGCACAAGTGCTGACAACAGCCAGGGCGATGCGCGGACTCCTCTATGCCATGCCATGCGAGACCGTCGTTGACTTTTTCCCCTTTCCTGGCGAGGCCGGCATAGGCACCGACGCCAATCCAAGCGGAGGTTGGGATCTGGCTTTATCCCTGCTGTCTGCAGAGACGCACACCACTCGTGCAGCAGATGTTAGTGCCTTCCACTCTCTCCGTCAGGGGCCTGCAGAGCTTGCAGCCGATTACTGGCGACGCGCCATGCGCATCTACACGCGCCTTAACACCTCCAGAGGCACACAGCTGTGGGCGCTTTGTACGATGATGCTCAGAGTTCGCCTTGAGTACACTGACATCTTCACACAGTACAACAACGTTGTCCTCGAGCCCTCTTCAGCCACTCTTCAGCTTCTCCCCTTGGCGCATCAGCTCTTCCTCCAGGTGACTTGAGCCTGCGAGGCAGCCGTGGCCCATCAAGAGACTTCTCTTGCTGCAGCAATCATCGCATCACCATCATCTTCCCTCTTGTAGTCTCCTTCTTCATCCTCCATCACGTCCTCATCTTCCTCCTCCTCTTTGGCCGCGTCCACACCCACTCAGACACAGGGTGTTGCAGCAACAGCTCAAGGGAAGAAGAAGAAGGGGAAGCGTGGATCAGGTGAGCAGCAGTCACACCAGCAGTCGTCATCCGGTGGTAGTAGTGGACGTTTTGTTCACTACTACAACTGTGGAGGCGCCCATCGCTACACCGAGTGCCAGCAGCAGCCGGACTGGACGCGGATTACTCGTGGGCTCCAGGCTGCACACGCCCTTCGTTCCACATCCTGCACGTCATCCTCGCCATCCTCTGGATGCGTGGCGGCCACGACTGCAGCTGTTCCCGCTTCCTCAACGGCGAGTAGCAGTGATCCGGTCCCACGAGACCGCACCATCGCTGAGATCCGACACCTTCTTGTGCTCTGCTTTCAGGGAGGTGCGAGTGTGTTGTCATCGTTGGGTGGTCCACAGACTGTTTTTCCATCTGTTCCTGTGGCTCGTGACGACGCGTGTGGGGGAGCACAGTCTGCATGTGATGATGATGGGCTTGAATGCATCGATTGGGTTCACGAGTCTCATCTTTGTGCCCTGCGTTGTTCCTCCCCACGGATGGCTCAGCGTCCCTCTGATACTGAGTGCTCCATTGCCCGTTGTATAGTGACGTCCACCAGTCGTGACTCCAGTGGCACTTGGATCATCGATTCTAGAGTCACTCATCACATGACGTGTCGTCGTAGTGATTTTGTTGTTCTCGGTCCTGTCACGTCTGTCCGTTCCGTCCGTACCGGTTCTGGTCAGTCCTTGCCAGTCCATGGTGTTGGGGTTGTATGTTTGGACAGTCCATCTGGCCCCTTGTACCTTTCTGACGTGTTGTTTGTGCCTGATCTTGAGCTCAGCCTGCTGTCTGTGCATGCCTGCACACTGATGGGTCTCTCTGTGGAGCATACCGCAGAGTCAGCGACTGTGACTGCTACTGACACACGCAATGTTGTCCTTCGTGTCTCAGTAGTAGATGATATGTATCGCGTCTCTCGGACCTCCTCCCCTTGCTCCCCGTCCTCCTCTAGTCGGGTCTTTGTCACTGGTGTTCTGTCTCCGGAACACCAGCGGTTGCTTCATCGCCGTCTGTGTCATGTGGGCTCCGATACCGTGTCAAAGCTCATTCGGACATAGCCAGCTCTGGGTCTTGACGCGACTTCTTTTGAGAAGCTGCCCAAGACCGACTGTCTTTTTTGCACTCAGGGGAAGATGCACCGATGCACCTACCTTGACTCTCGTTCCCGAGCGCTTCGGCCTCTTGAGCTAGTTTACTCAGACCTTCTCGGTCCTCTTCTGATTGACTCCCTATCTGATCGGGGCCGGTATGTTCTGACTTTGACTGACGACTTTACCCGGATGCGGTGGGTCTACAGCCTGTGTCAGAAGAGCAACGCCGCCCTTGCGGTTGGACTCTGGCTAGTGATGGCTGAGCGTCGGTCCCGTCACACGCTACATGCTTTCCGCTCGGATCGCGGCGGTGAGTTCCTTAGCGAGATGGACGGGTTCTTTGCTGAGCACGCGATTTTTCACCAGATCTCCGCACCTGCTACCCCTCAGCAGAACGGTGTTTTCGAGCGCTGGAACCGCACCATGGAGGATGCGGTCCGCGCTATGCAATCTGAGTGCAATCTCCCTGAGTCCTTTTTCTTTCAGGGTTTTGCCTACATGACTTGGGTCTAGAATCGCCTCCCGCACGGTCCGCTTCCGGACCACATCACACCGTATGAGCTCTGGTGTGGACACTGTGCTGACCTTCGTCTTGCTCTTGTCCGGGGATCCTTGGCCTCCGTCAGGTACACCAAGGACCAGCAGGGGTCCAAGGTCTCACCTCGGGGCCGCCTGTGTGCCTTCGTAGGCATTTCCCCGCGGTTGAAGGCCTCGCGCTTCTACGACCCTACTCATCGTCGCATCATTGAGTCACGCGACGCGCTCTTTTTCGAGTCTCTCACCTACCGTGACCTGACTTTGATCACGCCACTCTCCACCACTCATGTTCCTACCTGTGAGGGTTCTCGGTGGATGGGGTAGACTTCTACGCCAGCGAGCACCTCCCACCAGGCTCATGTGTCCATTCAAGCCCCCTTCACCTCTGGGTCTCC
This sequence comes from Penium margaritaceum, assembly GCA_023375785.1. Taxonomy (NCBI): domain Eukaryota; kingdom Viridiplantae; phylum Streptophyta; class Zygnematophyceae; order Desmidiales; family Peniaceae; genus Penium; species Penium margaritaceum. The sequence goes on from SZWC01002244.1 coordinate 189,514, forward strand.
GGCCCTCAATGACCCGGCGATCATCGGCGTCGGTCCAGAGACCTCGCCCATCCTGCATGTTTCACGCCCCACAGGTGCCCTTGCTTCTGTTTCCGCGCCTACTTCTGCGCCAGTACCTGCGTCCAATGGCACTCCTGTTTCTGTGTCTGGTCCAGTCTCGCCTACTCCCGTATCTGCTCCTGCTGGCATTCCTGCCTCTGTGTCGGGTCTAGCCTTGCCTGCTCTTGCTGTCACACCCAGCCCCGTGTCCCCCACACACGCATGCCCTTGCACGGCATCACCCGCATTGCCTCAGTCCCCACCAGCTGTTGTCATGCCTGTCCCTGAGCCTGAGGTGCGGCCCTCGAGCTCCGGTTACTCCCGTGAGCCCGGTGGCAGTCTTAGAACACTGGATTCTGGAGCTTTGCAAGTGTCGGGCCCTGCACCCAGGCGCCCCTCTCATAGCATCGCGAGTGCTGACCTTGGCACAAAGGCCCTAGGCCTGAATGTCCACATTGAGCTCATAGAGGTACATCCAGCGAGCCCCGTAGGGCACGATCTTGTCACTCGCGAGTTCCATATTGCTTGTGATACAGCAACTGATCTTGTGGTCATCAGGCCTAGCACCGAGGCATGTGTCCTTGCCACGTAGAGTTCTCCCTCTATGGCGCCCGACCCGGGCACCCTAAGGGAAGCTCTCTCATCACAAGATGCTGACGCTTGGCGCGTTGCCTGCGAGGATGAACTTCACGCTATCCGAGAGCATAGAGTCTATGAGATTGTCAACCTTCCACCTGGGAGGAAGGCTATTCAGGTAAAGTGGGTCTTTTGCAAGAACGTGAAGCCGGATGGCTCACTAGAACGCTACAAGGCCCGCTTGGCTGTCAAGGGGTACTCTCAGATTGAGGGTGTCGATTACACTGACACTTTTGCCCCTATTGGCCGCATGACCTCAACTCGAGCTCTGTTCGGTGTAGTGGCTCAGCATGACTGGGAACTGCATCAGATGGACATGAACAATGCGTTCCTCCATGGCTCTTTGGATGAGGAGATTTATGTGGCTGAACCACAAGGCTTTGAGGACGGTGACAAGGTCTGGCGCTTGCGCAAGTCCTTGTATGGCCTCAAGCAGTCTCCACGGTGTTGGGACCAGGAGATCACTGGCACTCTGACTCGTGCGGGATATGTACAAAGTGAGGCAGATCCCTCTCTCTTCATCCTACCGACACCCGAGCGGTTCACCGCCATCCTGGTCTATGTCGATGACCTTCTGATCGCGTCTCCTTCCCTGGAGGCCGTGAAGGAGGCCAAGGCGGTCCTTCAGACTACCTACAGGATGAAGGACTTCGGTCTTGCATCGGTGTTTCTTGGTATGGAGATCGTGCAAGATCGCAGACGTTGGACACTGTTGCTACATCACGCCCAATACGCACGAGTCCTGGGGGAGTGTTTCAGCGACCTCCTTGGTGCAGTGCCCACCGCTTCCACACCTCTTACACCTCATGGGCAGGATGCCCCAAAGGTGGATGATCCCACACAGCTGGGGGAGACAGTGGACGTGACCTTGTACCTCCGTCTCATCGGATCTCTGATCTACCTGGCCACTACCACACATCCTGACATCGCTTTCTCTGTCAGCCTCCTTGCTCAGTTCTCGCAAGCTCCACGTGCCTGAAGCCTTCACACGGCTGTGCGAGTGGTACGGTACGTGGTCTCTACACCGTACCTCGGACTCTGCTTTCGTCGGCAGTGTTCGATGGTCCTTGACGGCTACATAGAGAGCGACTGGGCATCGAGCCCAGATGGACGCAGCCGGACTGGCTACGTGTTCCTGCTCGGTGGTACCACTCTGTCTTGGCGTAGCGGGAAGCAGGGCTGCATCGCACGTAGCTCGTCGGAGGCAGAGTACGTTGCTTTGGGCGCAGGGGCTACTGAGGTGACATGGTTGCAGCGCCTGTTTCTTGAGCTTGGTCAGTCAGTACCCGCCATTGTGCTTCGCTGCGACAACCAGAGTGCTCTCGCCATTACGGAGAACTCCGGTGTCTTTCACGCTCGCACGAAGCACATTGCAGTTGAGCATCACTTTGTGCGTGATCTGGTGGAGCGACATGTGATCTCTGTCATATGGGTTGGCACCGACATGCAGCGTGCTGATTTCTTGACGAAGGCACTAGCTCGCGGAAAGTTCCTGGTGGCCATTCATTCTGTTGGGCTTCGCCCCATGCCTGGGAGTGGTTGAGTTTGGGATGTGTATCCGTATCTCATCTATTTTACACACACCATTGTACTCGTCCCAATGCTGCACGTATATGGACATGCGTACCATCGGGTCATGGGGGAGTGTTGTGATTTGTGACGTTCTTGTATAGTGTACTGTGACCACTCGGCCGTGCCCATACTCGTGCACATCCCTCAGGCGGGTCCTGGTAACACCGGTGCGATGACTGGTGGCGGACTACCAGCTTGGAGCTGGCCGACTACCGTTTCCAGAGCCCCGGACACTGCCGGGACTTCCTGTTGTTTTTCTACTGCTTGCAGGAGTTCTTGGACGGACTGGCCATGAGCCTGATTTGCATGTATTTACATTGCGTGTTCATTGTCTGATGATGGATGCATGCGTGTGACCAGTCGTAGCGTCCGTCTTGTGATCCTGCACGTCTAGGTTCAGACGGCGCAGCATTTTGACATGTGTGCGCAGAGTTATGGCCATAATAGTGGTTTTGGGCCAGTTTTAGGACAGCTCTTGGACCGCCGCGTGCGACACCCGTTGTGCGCCGCGGCAGGTGTTTATGCCATGGACCTGTCATTTTTCATCCCTCTCTGCAAATGCTATCGAAGCCTTCAGACACTTTGCCTTGTGTCCCCTGGCCAAACTCTTGCCGTTGCGTGCACGACTTGTGACTGTTGTCACCGTCTGATCAGGCATTGATGCCTGGTCAACGGGAGTGTTGCTAGGAAGCTTCCTTGCATCTTCTCACCAGCATGGCGGATACGACAAGGCAAAGTTCTGGTACGATGCACCCTGTTGGCGGCGACAATTCACTCGCCAGGTGGCTGTTCCCCTTAACGCTAAACTTCCCTACATGGTACTCAAAGAATGCCATGACACCCATGTAGGTGGACGTTTTGGAGAAGACAAGACGCTAAAGAATGTGGAAAAACACTACTGGTGGGACAACATGCAAACCGACATGGCCAAATTCTGCAAACCCTACAACATGTGTCAGCGGCAAAAATCCTGTCGCAGGCGGCCACAAGGACTTCTGCAGTCACTCCCCATTCCAAGGGAACCATGGACGGACATCTCCATGGACTTCGGCACAAGATTACCACTCACACCCAAGGGATATGAATGAATCTTTGTGATATGACAGGTTTTTCAAAATGTCTCACTTTATTCCGACAGCGCCCACCGTCACCGCCAAAGGAACAGCGCGGCTATTTCCAAACAGCATTGTACGACTACACGGCGTGCAAAGAACCATCGGAAGAGACACTGGTGGTCGAATTACCAGCCGTTTCTGGTTTGAACTGATGTCTCACTACGGCAGTCGGATCCAGGTTTCAACGGCATTCCACCCTCAAACTAACGGACAAACTGAGTAGACCAACCAGACGCTCCAACAACTTCTCCAAACATTATTTGAACCTCACGGGATGACTTCGGCAAAAATCTCTCGATCGCCGAAATCGCACATAGTTCAGCAATCGTCATCGCAACGCGTAAAACTCCATTTGAAGTGGTGTATGGTAAACTTCTCCCCACGCCAACTGGACTACACGGCCAGAGTAACATTCCCGCGATTGACGTCCAATGCCGCGACTTCTGCACCATCCAGGATGAAACATGGCAGACACTCAAGAAGACACAAGGGAGGATGAAATGAGCAGCGGACCGACATTGCAGCGACGATATGTTTGCCGCTGGGGAAAACGTTCTTCTTAGTTTGGCAAACATCAAACTTCACAGAGTCAACTATACAAAGCTCAAACCCCAATGGTTGTGACCGTTTGAGATTGAGCAAATGCAAATCCCCATAGTCACGCGACTCAAATCTCCTCATCACTAGGCAACTTCACCCGTAGTTCCATATCAGTAGAATCAAGCACTACTGAAACCCTGGAGAGAACTTCCCCGGCAGGGATTTGCCTCCCCCTCCACCTATGTAAGTGGACGAGGACAAAGAGTACTTCATGGAGGACATCCTTGGCCATCGACAACGCAGCGAAGCAACATCTTGTCAAGTGTCAATACCTGGAAACCCTACAAAAGCCTCTGCGACGTTGATCACTTGATCCACGGAATCTACCGCCATCACCGAGATACATCTGTACGTGTGCCAGGTACATCGTGGCTAAAGGGGGTGCAAGTGTTACGCACCAGACATACATGATTCCCTATTCTTTTTTAGTGGGAGTTTCTGTCATTACAAAAACAGCCCAGCGCACATCAAGAGCTCAATTTCCAGCCCGATGGTACAGGGCAATTCGGCCAACTGCCCTCGCCCTCCGACGAACCTTCTCGCACTTTCAGACAACATCGACCACTTTCAAGAATCGACAACAAAAGTGTAACAGCCTTTTGGTCGACTACTTGACGCATCGAGATACATCGAGATTTAAAACGATGCATCACGCATCTTTGCCATTGATCTTCGA
>SZWC01002244.1:199151-204983 GCA_023375785.1 Penium margaritaceum
CCACATGGAAATACACTGATCATGCACTCAGTGTGTGATCTTATCTTATATGGAAGATTGGTCTTCCACTCCTATGAGAATGGGTCCAGTGTGTGGAGATAGAAAATGAGGGAAGTGCACTTGTTCTCCTTTCAAAAATACAATGATTAAGCACTCTTACATAGGATCTCTGATACCCACTCCTATGGGGGATGTAGTGCATGGGGGTAGAATATGAGGGCAGAGCGCTCGGTTCCCATACAAAAGTATAGTGATCACGTACTCATCATGTGATTTTTTCTTATATAAATTGTTGAATTCCCATCCATATTGAGGGTGCAATACGTGGGTTCTGTGTAAGAGCGTAGTGCGATTGTTCTCCATACATAAAGATACCGATCTCACACCCAGTGTGTGATTCTGTCTCAATGTAGTGATGTGTACATTCACCCATAAAAAAAATAATGATTTATGTGATCCTCATGGTCTCCCACTTTTTTTGTGTTCCAAAGTATTAGAAGTGATTCTCCCAATGAGTTTTGAGCTCTTAGGGGAGGGGGGGGGGGGGGTTCAGGCTCTACACTACTGTCGTTGGTAAAAAATTTTAAACTTAGAGAAAAAGGTCATCAGTTGCATCTAGTGAAACCAACAGCCACCGGCATCCCCTGTTGCATAGCCTATGATTTAACGACCAATTGGACTCCATTTGTATGACACTCACTACAGCGCCAATGATTGCTAAGGAAAATTCTTAGAGGTTTCCAAAAAAACAGCAAAAATGTAACTTTATTCAGTAAACATTGCAAGGATTATATTCTGATTTGATTATTCCAGTCAATGACAGATTGCATAGGTGAGCACAGGAAAATGGAATACAATTTTTTTTAGGGGATATGCAAGTCACTACCGGTACATGGATCATTGACCCCCACTCCAGTGGGGGGTGCAGTGCGTGGGGTTAACACATGGGGACAGTGCGCTTGTTCTTCCTGCAAAAAGACACTGATCATGCACTGAGTGCGTGATTTTTGTTTATACAAGACATTTGATCCCCACCCCCATGGGAGGGGTCTAATGCGTGGGACTAGTGCATGAAGGCAGTGCGCTCGTTTCCCATGTAAAAATTCACTTATCATGCACTCAGAGTGTGAATTTCTATTTTATGGAATATTGGATCCCCAATCCTATGAGGATGTCCAGCATTTGGAGGCAGTGTATGAGGGTACAATGCTCATTCTCCACATAGAAATACACCGATCAGGCATTCGCTGCATGATTTTTTCTCATGTGGAACATTGGTCTCCCACTCCTATGGAAGGAGGTCCAGTGCATGGGGATAGGGTATGAGGGGATTGTACTTGTTTGCCGTACAAAAACAAACCGATCACACACTCAGTGCATGACATTGACTTACGTAGGACCACTGATGCATACTTTTATGGGGGATGCAGTGTGTGGGGATAGTGTATGAGGGCGGTGCGCTTGGTTCAAGTATAAGAATACACTAATCACACACTCATTTCATGATTTCATCTTATATAGAATGGGGCCGAAGAGCTCGCGTACCCAGAAAACGCAAAGTGTGACTCTCATTCATCCAGCACCGGCAAAAAGATCAAAAATCAAAAGCCCAGTCGGAAATCATGCTTGCTTGCGGCATGCATCGACGGGCGAGCAAGGAAGAAAAACCGCATTGTGACATCGCTCCCATGCAAGAATCATGAGGTAGCAATGAACCCTTTGTTTGTTTGTTTCTTTACACACAAATCCCCCAGTTTGATTTAGGGTTTTGTATTTTGGCGCGGCCGGAGCCCGCGCCAGACATAAAATACTGGGGCGTCATCGCTCCCTCGCGATCGAGCAAAAATGCCCTTCTTTCATACTTGGAATTTTTTTATACATGCAAACCTCTTCTTTCAATGCACAAACCACAATCAAAACCTACCCTGAGTTACATTCAGGGTTTTAGGATTTAAGTTCTGCGCAGGCTCCTGCTGGGCCTTGCTACCACGGGGCCTAGCAGGTTCCCTTTCAACGCATGGGGAGTCTCGAACTCCCCTCAAACCCTAAACAAAACACCCCTCGCTAGTCTCACAAACCCTTCAACAAATGGGTTTGTGTTACTAGTAGGGGGTGCCGCATGCAATGCGTCGTCAACACATGGCATGCGGCCTCGCCATGCATTTTTGCCCATTTCTTTGATACGGGCATGGCGGTAGCGGCGGCCAATGGGTAGTTGGGTTGTTTTCCGTTGGACGACGGGTGAATAAGTTAAATGTTTCAACTATTCGGGTACATGTGTCTTGTACCCTATAATACATTGGATCCCCATCCCTATGGAGGGTCCAATGCATGGATGTTATGTAAGAGGGACGTGCACTTGCTCTACATATAGAAGTACACTGATCTCGCATCCCGTACGTGAATTTGTCTCATTTGGATCATTGACCCCCACTTCTATGAGGGATCCAGTGCATGGGACTAATGAATGAGGATACTGTGCTAATTCTCCATACGACACACACTAATCACACACTCAGTGCATGATTTTGTCCGATGTAGAACCTAAGACCCCCACTCCAATAGAGGCATTCTTGTGTGTGGGGATAACACATGAGGGTAGTGTGCTTATTTCATATACAAAGATACGCTGATCATGTACTCGCGGTGTAATTTTGTCTCAGATGGAATACTAGACCTCCACTCCTAGAGGAGAATCTAGTGGGTGGGGCTAGCGCATGAGGACATTGTACTCGTTTTCCGTATAGAGATACATTGATCACGCACTCAGTGCGTGATTTCATCTTATGTGAGACCCTTGACCCCAGCCCCCTCGGAGGGGTCTAGTATCTGAGACTAGTGCATGATGGGAGTATACTCGTGTCCCATAGAAAAGAACACTGATCACACAGTTACTACATGATTTTGTCTTATATGAAATTTTTGATCCACACCCCTATGGTGAGGTCTAGAGCGTGGGGGTAGTGTATGAGGACAGTGTGCTTATTATCCACTTACAAATACACTGGTCACACACTCTGTGCGTGATTTTTTGCTACGTGGAATTCTATACCTACACTCCTAAGGGGAGGTGCACTGCATGGGACTAGAGTGAAACATCAATGAACATCTCTCCTACGTGTTTACGTGGAGGAAATGTACGAAATACACACTTAGGGTGTACAAACATTATAATGGTACACCTAATTTCAGTGCACTTGCTCAGTGCAAGCGCACTAAAGGAGCGCACTAGAAATCCAACATGTGCATTGAGCAGAGATAGACATACACTGGGCTGCTACTCAAGGTGTGGTTGCTGCATGCCCCACTCCTTGACCACGTACTTAAAGAGATTGTCCTCGATTCGAGTCGTGTTCAAGTCACACCACAGAACGCATGGCACCTTGTGGACATGCAGAATGTGCTTCATACGATTAAGCCAATTTTTCAGCTTCATGCCCTTCCAAAAGATCTCCACAGTGTGGAGGAAGGACGCATTCATGACCGGCCCCAAAGTTATCGAGGTACGCAAGTCCTCCCTACCACTGGAAATGACATCAGCACCTGCGGCCCATTGTAATCGTTGCTACATATGCACCTAGGTCACTCTCTATAATGCCTTGTCGAGGTCATTGCATCAATAGGTTGTCTCACAAGTGGCCAGACATTGCAACTGACAATCACAATCGTCCATGCTGCTCTGCTTGACGTGGGTCAGCAGGTTGGTGAAAACAAATTTCAGCTCTGATGTCGTCAGATTGTTGGTGATAGTCTCAAGGGCCTCACGTTGTCCATGCACCTTTACCCATTGTAGGAAGGTTCGGTTCCTATATACGCCTCCAAGGATTCCCACCTTCTAGAGTATGATGTCGTTGGCAACAACGCCTGAGTGAGTGTTGGTCTATCCCATCGCAACTACATCGTAGGAAGGGATTTCCGTCCCCACTCCTCCGGGTGGTGCTATACCTATGCCGTCGGTGGTAATCTTGAGTTGACCCACTGGCTCCGCAACCAACTAGCAAGCCTCCAGCGGTGATCACAAATTGCCTTTGCGGTGACGTTGTCCGACTCGTGCTCGCAGGAACTTCCCACGAGGCTGCTTCCAATGCCTTTGTTGTTGTCGGCAGCCTCAATACTGTTGGTAGCTTTAGGCAATCCAACGAGCACCTTGCCCTTCTAGAGCAATCGGCTCGAGTTTACTCGACAATGATGGCAATGATCGCAATCCTTGTTGCCTTCACCATTGTCGCCATTGTGCTCTTCGTCGGACTCCACGATCGGGTGGTCCTCCTCAAGCATGTCCTCCATCGTGTGGGGTCAATCACGTGCACCTCAACGTGCTCGTCAAGAACTTTTTTAGCTTCCTTACGCTGCTCGTTGTCTCCAAGCTTAGCAAGGGTTGCTTTTGGCAGAACGATTGCCTTTGGTCTGCCAACCGTGCTCGCAACGACAGCTCCCAAAATTTGGAGTGCACCAAGGATGTGTGATGAGGCCGTTACCACCTTGCCCTTGTTGGTTTGGATAGTCCAGCACTTATGATTCCATTGCCCGTGCAACTAGCACGTGGAGACCGTTGTGAAGGTCACCCCACAAGCTCGAGGAGATGTCACCTCCCAAATTCACCTTGCTCTCATGATTGGTGAGGCACTTACAAAATCTACTTTTATCATTCTAAGCAGCCATGGTCGGCACAATCACGTGACTCTAAGTTTCCAAGCTGCCACAGTTGGCACAACCACGTGGGTTCTAGCCAAAACCCTAAGCCCTGACTCACGACACTAGGCAAGCCCAAAACCCTAAGGAAAACAAAATGAAGACAAGAACAAAGAGGCTACTAAAGCTTGAGCACCACTCATGCAATGAGGAGGAGGGAAGGGGGTCAAATCTAACTTAGAGTTCCCACTCTTGCACACCCCTCCTTCACTTCTCGTCTTCTTTCTTGTCTTTTGGTCTTCCTTGGCCTCCGCTTTAGTCCTCTTTGCACCTCTTTGGCCTTCTTGGGATGCCTCCTTTGTGCCCCACAGCGGTGTGGAGGCCTCCAAAAACTCCTCAAGTGGCACCCTTCTCATTTTTCTTGTCTTCTTAAGTAGTGGGTGTCTCTGCTCTTAGGGACGAACACTCCCCTATTTTATGCTTGAAGGATGGAGGAGGGAGCCTTGAGTATAGGGTGAAAATGGTGATTTTGAAGGTGGACACTCCCCACCTCCTCTAAGAAAAAATTGACTAGCCTTCTGGAGGGAAGAGGAAGATTACAGAGAGGAGAATGAACAAGAGCTCCTCAAGAGCTTTCTAACACACTTTACGGTGCTTAGACGGTTAAGTTTTAAGCCCGTACTCCTCTGTGGCATTTTTGCTGCTGGGAGCGGATGCTCACAGTATTTCACATCTCTCGCAGCCACCAGAACCGTTGTACCCTTGGTCGCTAGGATCATCATACTCTAGAAACCACTGTAGTAGACATTTGTTTAGCTCTTGCAATTAGGTCGTCATCAGAGTTCATGGAATGGCATCCAGAGCTTGCTGACGAGGTTTCCCCCTTCGCATCACTCTTGGGGGCAAGTGTCATCAACGACCCGGGTAGGGAGACTCAAATGCTTTGAGTCCCGGAGGCCCATTTCCATTTTGACCTCGCCTCCTTGCTCTGGGTCCCAAACAAGGGGGATATTACTTTGAAATCTTGAGTTTGCACGATTTTTCCATAAACAAAACTCAAATTTCATACGAAACAAACTCGAGTTTTATCTTTGACACTATGGCACAAAATCGTAGCGTGCCAGGCACGTCCGGTGATTTCACGCCGGCGCTGTTGTATTTCTCTCATGCCTCTCTCTCTCTCTCTCTCTCTCTCTCTCT